>JABUQX010017445.1:0-5000 GCA_015478945.1 Trachelipus rathkii | reverse complement strand
AGAAGGGATCTCACCCCAAACATTAATATTGACATAGAACAACGAAACTTGATATGCAGCCTTTTTAGGTTGTATCTTAGATGTACCGGGGTAAAATGACCGATTGACCAAATTCGGGGACCAGCCCCACAAATCTGAAATATTGACATAAATGATGAAACTCGGAATACAACCTTCTGAGGATGTTCTTAGATGGACCCCACGTGTACAAATGACCTGTGGCTGCCCCAGACGGCAAGGTTACTCACCCCAAAATTGAATAATTGACATAGACAACAAACTCGAAAATACAGCCTTTTAGGTTGAATATCTTTAGGTGTATAACGGGGTAAATGACCGCGATTTGACCAAATTTGGGGACCAGCCCCACAAAACTGAAATATTGACATAGTGCATGGAAACTTGGTATAAACCTTCTGAGGATGTATCTTAGATGACCCAGGGTGTAAAATGACTGTGGGTGCCCCAGACGGGGGTACTCACCCCAAAATCTGAAATATTGACATAGAACAAACGAAACTTGATATACAGCCTTTTTAGGTTGTATCTTAGATGTATCCGGGGAAAATTAACCAATTTGACCAAATCGGGGACCAGCCCCACAAAACTGAAATATTTGGACATTAGAATTGATGGAAACTTGGTAATCACCTTCTGAGGATGTAATCTTAGATGACCCCGGGTTGTAAAATGACTGTGGGTGCCCCCAGCAGCGGGATTACTCCACCCCAAAAATCTGGAAATATTACATGAAGAACAAACGAAAACTTGACATATACGCCTTTTTAGGTTTGTTATCTTTAATGTATCGCGGGAAAAATAACCGATTTGATCAAATTCGGGGACCAGCCCCACAAAACTGAAATATTGACCTAGAACGATGAAACTCGGTATACACATACCATATAAGGTACTCACATCATATATGGATTAAATAGCCAGTAAAAATCAAAAAGGGGGGTCACCAGCCCCACCAAAACTGAAATATTGACACGTAAAACAACGAAACTTGGTATACATCTTTCTTATGATGTACCCTCAAAAAAAAAAAAAAAAAAAAAAAAAAAATTAAAAAAATTTAAAAAAAATTTTTAAAAAATTAAAAAAAAATTTAAAAAATTTTTAAAAATCTTAAAAAAAAATTTAAAAAATTTAAAATTTTTTAAAAAATTAAAAAAAAAAATTAAAAAAAAAAACAAAATTAAACATTTTTTTTATTCTTTTTAGTTTATAACTTAAAAAATTTACGTTTTTATATAAATCAAAAACACCCTCTAGAGCCTCTGGAGCCTCTGGAGCTCTTGAGCCTCCTCCCCTCCCTCCTCACCCCCCCACCTCATGCCCCTCCCCATCTATGATCTAGTGATTCAAAATTCATATTTTGTATAACATAACACAAAACTTTTATTTATTTTTTGTTTTATATGCTTTTGACTCTTTGATGTTTACTAAATTTTTACGGCTTTTCATATTTAACTTAAGAAATTTGGGTTTTACATACCCTAAACCTGTAAATCATAAATCAAACCACCCACCCACTTTCGCCTCCCTACCCCAATCCTGCGATATTTATACATTAGCCCATAGTAATATTAACAAAATTTTTCATAAACTTGTACTAATTATCATACTGCATCAATGAATATATAACTAACATTAACAAGAGTCCATACTTTAAGCAACAGTAAAGTACTAACATTGAGTGCAGAAACGGAACCATACTTACACTTTTTTCTAAACAATTCGCTATATTTTACAATTACATAGAATATTTAACAAATTTTACATAAACTTGTCTAAATATCATACTGCTGATCAATGAATATATGCGAACGTAACAAAGTTTCACATCAATAAAGGCAACATTTAGCATCACCTGGAATACTAATATAAACGTTACATTCACAAAACCTAACAATCTTAAACATGAAATAAAACAAGTTAACATTAACCAAGCTTTCATACTTAACAACAGTAAAGTAACTAACATTGAGCGCAGAACGTAACCAACTTACACTTTTTCTAACATATCACTGATGTTTTTACATTAACATAGTAACATTTAACAAAAATTATCACAACCTTATGTAAGTATCTTACTGATCAATGAATATATGCTAACGTAACAAAGTTTTCATATTAATAAAGCAAACATAGGATCATATGAACTACGAATATAATGTACACACAATCCTAACACATCTTATACACGAATAAGCAGTCAACCATTAACAAAGTTCAATACTTAACAACTGTGACATAACTAACATTTGCATACAATACGTAACTTATTCACACTTTTCCAAACATATCTCTAACATATCATTATTATTTTTTGCACGAACATAGTAACATTTAACAAAAATTTATCACAATCTACTGTAATTATCATACTGATCAACGAAAATACGCTAACGCAGCAAAGATTTCACATCAATAAAGCTAACATATCATAACCTGATGTAACAATATAATGTATAACATCAAATCGAACATACCCTATGCATGAATAAATCGCTAACATTAACAAAGTTCCATACTAACAACAGTAAAGTAACTACCGATGCATTACAAAAACGTAACCGATTCATACGTTTTCAACATATCTCTAACATATCATTTTACTATTTTCGTATTAACACTGTAATATTTTGCATCACCGTACCTAATTATCATACCGATCAACGAATATATGCCGACGTAACAAAGTTTTCACATCAATAAAGCTAACATATGATCATCTGAACTAAGAATTAATCCACACCGATTAAAGCTAACACACCTTAAAAACATGAATTAAAACAGCTAACATAGCAAGTCAAATGTACATTAACCAACAGTGAGTAATAGCAAAAACATATAGAACGTTGCCTTTCACATTTCTTTTTTTCTTTTTGTTTTATAAACTTTTATTTATTTTAAATTTATTTCTTTAAAACTTTTTGTTTCAAAAAACTTTTAGCTATTTGTAAATTTATTTCTTTAAAACATTTTAGTTTTGTTTTTTTTTTTAAAAAAAAACTTTTAATTTTTAACTTTATTTCTTTAAAACTTTTTGTTTTTACTAAAATTTTTATTCTTTTTATGTTTATAACGTTAAAAAAAATTGTGTTTTTACATACCCTAAAACGGTAAATCACTGAATCAGTAAATCAAACCACCCCTACTCCCCCCTACCCGTCCCAACCCTGTGATCTATTGGGGTATTGATCTATTGATCTGTTGACT
This sequence comes from Trachelipus rathkii, assembly GCA_015478945.1. NCBI lineage: Eukaryota > Metazoa > Arthropoda > Malacostraca > Isopoda > Trachelipodidae > Trachelipus > Trachelipus rathkii. Next base: position 1,772 of record JABUQX010017445.1, on the reverse strand, counting down.
CCAGTCATATTTCGAGTATCATTTGGATAAACATAGCATAAAAATATGTTCTTTTTTATACTAACCATCGAATATATGCTGACATAACAAAGTTTTCACATCAATAAAGCCAACATAACATAACCTGATGTAAGAATATAATGTATAACATCAACCCTAACATACCTTAAACACGAATAAACAACTAACATTAACAAAGTTCAATACTTAACAACAGTAAAGTAACTAGCAAAACATATAGAACGTAGCCTTTCACATCTTTTTTTCTTTTTGTTTTAAAAACTTTTATTTATTTTAACTTTATTTCTTTAAAACTTTTTGTTTTAAAAAACTTTTAGCTATTTTTAATTTTATTTCTTTAAAACTTTTTAGTTTTTTTTTTTTTTTTTTAAAAAACTTTTAACTTTTAACTTTATTTCTTTAAAACTTTTTGTTTTTACTAAAAATTTTATTCTTTTTATGTTTATAACGTAAAAAAATTTACATTTTTACATAAACTAAACAGTAAACAGTAAATAACAAGTTTTCACATCAATAAAGTAAAATAACATAACCTGAGGCAAGAATATAATGTATAACATCAAACCTAACAAAATACCATACTAGGCAACAGGAAAGTAACTGACGTTGCTTACAGCCCGTACCATATTCACACTTTTTTTTCAAGCAGATCTCTAACTATTATTTTACATTAACATAGTAACATTTAACAAAAGTTTATCACAACATACTCGCCAACAAATATATGCTGACGTACCAAAGTTTTTCACATCAATAAAGCTAACATATCATATCCTGAACTGGTATAACGCACAATGACAAAACCTACCATACCTTACGCTCGGAATAACATGACTACCATTAACAAAGTTTCATATCTATAACAACAACTAAAGTAAAGTAACTAACAATGCATACAGAACGAACATGTACGATGCTGATGTGGTTCCTGTTTCACTAGAGTTATCAAATACAAGTCGAGAAATTGTTCAAACTCCTCCCACTTTTCGAAATATTACGCAATACCTATGATTCTTGTTTGGGTCGTTTTCGAAACATTACGCAATACCTATGATTATTGTTTGGTTTCGTACCTCTAACATATTGACGTTAATCTTACACTAACATAGTAACATTTAACTAAAATTTCTCACAACATTGGTTAATTATCATACAGAGCAGAGAAAGTATGCTAACGTAACAAAGTTTCCACATCAATAAAGCTACATAGCGTAACATGAACTAAGAAAATAATGCACAAAGACAAAGACAAAACATAACACATCTTAAGCAGGAATAAACTGTTAACATTAACAAACCCACACTCAAACCACGTCAAGAGCAACTACTCATGATATGACAAAGCCCACTACCTAATCTCTCTCACTTCAAGAGCATAAAACTTCTAACATTATTAACGTTATTCTTACACTGTCACCAGTAAACATTTAAACTAAAATTTCTCGACAACATTTGCGCTTAATTATCGAGTTACAGAGCTGCGAATATGCTAACGTTAACAAAGTTTCCACATTAATAAAAGCTAACATAGCATATCACATGAACTAGGAAAATAATGGTGTAAGACAACGACATAATCCTAACAACATCTACTTCTAAGCACAGGTCAATAAAACTGTTAACATTAACAAAGTTCCACCTTAACACCAGTAAAGCAAACTAACATGTATGCAAAGCGTTAACTAATTCTTTACTTTTTCAAGCATAACTCTAACATCATTAACGTTAATCTTTACACTGAACACAGTAAC
>JABUQX010017444.1:35000-58288 GCA_015478945.1 Trachelipus rathkii | reverse complement strand
ATATATTAATATAAATATATATATTACTATATATATATATTCTTATATAGATATATATTTATTTTATTAAGATATATTATATATATATAAATATATTTTTTATTTTAATAATTATTTACTATATTATAATATATATATATTTATATTATAATTTAATATTTATATATATATGTATTATTATATATATATAATATAATATATATATTATATATGCACAATTTTTTACAGTATATTTACATAACAATTACACTTACTGTATAGCTTTATTTCAAGTTTAGCCACATCAGGGATGTTTACTTCACGAGGGTGCTGGAGATGGGACCCTGCTCTGTAGCACTTGAAGTACCGCATTATCGATTGTGGACTCTTCCAAATATTCCAAATGTATTTTCAAATTTGTTCGCAAGCATGACATAGAATTGATTGATAACGAAGTAGATTGAGAACACAAGTGTTTTTAGGTGTCCCCATGGTTTTATGGATTACGAACAAATGAACAACAAGAAGTTCCTTTAGATATTATAAATCTTAATAATAGAATTGTAACATTAAAATATCTACAAGGGTGGTGACTGAAAATTATCGATTTAAATTAGAAATACTTTCAAATACATTTGTTTTCATGCTTATCACTATTAAGAATGTTCAGAGCGAATTGACTTTAGATTTAAAAGAATATGTCTGATAAAGTGCAACTTTAATTTTCATCCACTTTGATTAATACAAAAAAGTTATAAATTGATTTTTTATAATGCTTATTTTCAGTTTAATGGAAGCTATTTTTAGCTACCGAGGTTTCAGTATATTGGTCTTCACTATTTTCCTCCCTACTTAACAATATTTACAGGATGCGAGAAAATTATTTATAACAGTTCTAATAATACATAAACCTGGGTTTGCGTTTTATGTTGAGACTTTTCGCGGTGTTGCGACGTATTTCCTTTAAATTTGTACTTGACTATAAATACTTTTTGTTCTACTTTTAAATTCATGTGAAAAAAAAGAAATTATACAGTTATTTCCTAGGTGTTGTTAAAAATGTTTCAATATGGTGCCCTGGAAAATTACATGTTACTGTAAGAGGTATCCTTTTTGTTACTGTGTTTACTCCGGGTCAACTCCTCATAATTGTTATAAGGTTGTTTAGTTGGAACTCTAGGTGCTCTTTAAATTGGCTGCAGTCTATTTCCTTAGATATGAGATAATTATAAAAGATTTTCCTTCTTTTAATAAAGGTTCTTATCAAGTTTCATATGTAGAGGAGGCAAAAGAATTTTGCTTCTGTCTACCAGAGGAGGATGCTATAAAAATATAAGAATTAGACCTAATAAGGGTGTTAATTTATAAAAAAAAAGTATATTCCAAATTTGTAACTGTTCCAATGTTCTTTATACCGGGAAAAATTTTATGAAGCGTTTTTAAAGAGAAAATGGGAATATGATGGTAGGGGTCCTAATACTATAGATAATGTGGGTAACTGTGCAAATATTAGGAGAGACGCAGATTAAATAATTAGAAGATATCAGTTTATAGTCTAAATAGATCCAGTTGGGCTCTCAATATAGAAAAGATGGAGATTTCATAAATATTAAAGAGTTTCTCTTAATTTTCAAGACTTCAAAAGAAAATTTTATTAGTAAGTTTATCAAAATTATACCGGAAATGTGAATTAAACTGCATAAATTATGAAATGCATACAACAATACTTATAACGTTTAATAATTTATTAAAAAAACTTTTAAATATTCACAGATTTTCGAAGTGTTGCAGATTTATGTATCTTGTTGAGTAGGATAAATTGGCGTTTATAGGCGTTTAATTACACGGCACTGAAATTGCTGGAAAACGTTGATTTTAATTGTTAGGTTTTATAAGTTTCAATTACTCTTGAAATGACTTATGTACAAGCCTTCATTCAGGTTTTTTAATTAAAAGTTCAACCCTAGGGCATGGCCATATTCTAGGAGGGAACTTCTTAGGTTATTTCTAGTGGATCCCGGATATTGGGAAAGAACTTCCGCTTTGCCTGCCAGACTTTGTGTACGTTGAACAACAGGTAGGTTTTTATTATTTGATTGAATTTTATTTATTGTTTATGTAGTGCTGTGTTCATTTTATCTGATTATTATATTTTTAATTTTTTGTATATATTTATTTATTAATATATATTTATTATATATTATTTATTATTATATTATTTATTTTTTATTTATTTATATTATTTTTAATGTTTATATATTTATATTATTATTATTTATTTATTATATTATTATTTATTTATATTTTATTTTTATTAATTTTTATTATTATTATATTTTTATATATGTTATATATTATATATATTATTATTATTTTATTATTTTTATTATTAATATTATTTATTTTATATTTTTTGATGGCGGTTCCATTGCTAATATAATTAACACAGGCACTCTACCCGGTCCACCTCTGGCGTTAGCGACAAACAGGCACCGCGGCAGAGTGAAATACTTTATACGGGGAATACACTGTATGTAGTAACAATGCCTACATATTCCAACCAGTTGATAGGTATTATCAAAAATAACGCCTTCGTAAATTTCACACTGCTGGGATGTGAACCTGGGTCCTAGCAGATGACCGCGTAAGTGTTTGACCACAGGAACAATTCTCGCGCTTTACTTTTAGTCCATCGTGCGTGGTCGTCAAAACACTTACGCGGACATCAGCTAGGGCCCAGATTCATTCCCAGCAGAGGGAAATTACTAAAGGGGTTATTTTTGAATACCTATCCACAGCTGCGTTAATTTGTGCAGTGTTATACAACAGTATATTACCGGTATAAAGTATTTCACATCTGCCGCGGTGCCCTGTTTGTCGCTATGCCCGAGCGTGGACTGGTAGAGTGCGTCGTGGTTCCTGTTGGGTGGATGATATATTCACCACAGGAACAATTCTCGCGCTTTACTTTTAGTCCATCGTGGCGTGGTCGTCAACACTTACGCGGACATTCTGCTAGGGCCCAGGTTCACATCCCAGCAGTGTGAAATTACCAAGTTGAATAATAATATATTATATATATATATATATATATAGATATATATTATTATTTATATATATATATATATAATATATATATTATATATATATATAATATGGATATACTATATAGTATATATATTATATATATATATTATATAGTATATATTATATATATATATTATATTATATATTTATTATATATAGTATATATAGTCTATATGTGATATACTTATTAAATTATATTAATGCTAATACTACAAGTATAAAGTTTAATATATAGTGTTGTATGATGGTGTAAGATTAGTATAGTAGATCCATGTATATTTGTATTTATATCATATTGGTAAGTAAATAATAATAATTATTAAAATATTACTATAATGAAATAATAATAAAAATATGTGATATATCTAAATTTATACAAATATTTATACAATATTAAATTTCGGAATACATAGTATTAATATTATAGTATATATAATATAAATTATATTATATATATTAATTTATATATATATTATATATATTATATATATATTTTATAATTTCAATAAATACTTACGAAGGAAGTAGTACTACTAAAGCGAAAAGGAATAATTTATTTTTTTTATCTTGTTTTAAATTATATTAATATATATAATAGAAAATATTTTAGTAGTAAAGAATAATAATTATACAATAATATATTTTTAATTATTTACTAATAAAAGATAAAATTATATATAATTATATATTATAACTATATATGTATATTACATAGTATTATATATAAATGATATATTTAAAGTACCTATAAAATAATAAAATTTTAGGTAATGTATTTTTGTGCCTCAGTATTAATTATCTTACTCTACCTAAATCCTTTAATAAATAAAATTAGTAATATATATCTATTTATTATAATCACTATTAATTTTGCTAAATCTGTCTGAGTAATTTAATATATAAGGTCATACTAGAGTATATATAATATATATATATTATACCTGATATAGGGTATGAACCAAAATCATATGGCTCTATGCGCGGCTTGGTCGAAAGAAAATAAGACCGGGACGTTCCTACGCTAGGGAGGGGCGGAGACCCCCGGCCCACCTTACAGGGGGGTCCGGGACCTCCCGCCGGAGGGGGATGTACCGTCCGGCTTGGTCGGCTATTTAAATGAAAAAAACAACAACAAATTTTACCTATAGAAATAAGGGATACTTTTAGGCAAGCTGATCAAGTTCTGCTTCAACATGTAATTGCCGAGTCTTGTGCAGTGGATATGTAAAAGTAAAAATAAATAAATTGCGGAGTGAGAGTATTGATTCTTATGTAATAGTGAATACATATCTCATAGAACTCAAAAGTTTATCTTATTAATTATAGTCACAAAGTGGATAAAACAGAGTAAAGTATAATAATTAGTACATTAGTTATGTAATTATTATATCATAAAATTTTTATATAAATACATAATTTCCATAAAATATTGAAACTCTGACTATCATAAAAGCGATATTAAGTCTGGGAGCATTGCGCTTCTCGTACAAAGTTAATGAAGGAAAGATACCAGCGGCGCCATTTAATCGGTAAAGACATGTAGTTTGATAATTTCCATGGTAACACTCTCATAGGTGCTACGTACCACTGTGGTGACGTCATCCAAAATGGCCGTCATTTAACTATAAATTAACTGCCTTATCTCCGTAGCTATCTAACCGATTTAAAAAAATTGTATCGCTGAAGGTGAGAAGAAATTGTTTCGAGTTATTTCTTTTCAACGCCATTTTGTTTTTGTTAAATCCAAACTGCCAATTATTCTCTACTTCCCCCATGAATTATTTTTCGCTCAAACTATATTTTTTCTTTCGCTCTTTTTACGTTACCCCGAGGGAATACGTCAAGGAATTAAAGGAAACATTTAGAGTTGTGTTAAGTTTTTAATGCTGAAATTAGTATTACTATTGGTTCTATACTTTTGAGTATGTACAGCTTTAATAATACATACATTTTCTAAATTTTGTTTTTCAGGATTTTCTATTTTGTTCGTTATTTTAAATTTTGCATTACTATTAGTTTAATGGAAGGTTGATATTTCTACATAGTTCTGATATTTCCACCATCTAAAGAGGAAATCTGTATATCAAATATTTGTACTTTCCAGTCTAGTGGTCCGTGTCACAAAAAGGGAAGAAAATGAATCAGTTGTCGTTGATAGGATCAAAATCCTCTAAACAACGTATCTAGCAAGCCCTTGCCAAAACAGACAGCTGAAATCTGAGATCAGGAATTGATATAGATCTGTACCCGACTTGACAGGAAAATAGGTGTGATCCGTTGGGATTTTAGACATTTGTTTATAAATCGTGTGCACATCACAAGGTGCTAAACTCTCAGCATGATATGAAGAACACAAATAGTGAAAAGAGACAAGAAGCAATTGACTGTATCCATATGAACCTTCAATAAGTAAAACAGACGTAACAGTTATCATAAAAAGATCGTTGCATGGTGAATAAAGACAGAAAAAATATACATGTTTATTTTGTACACTAAAGTTAGGACTTCCTGTTAAGACATCAATTGATTCCACAGTTTCAGTCCAGTAACGCCGGCTGCAAATACTATTACGATGCTTGAATAAACCATAGCAATAATGATCAATGGAAAATCAAATTATCAGCAGTGTGTTTTAAACCCAAGGATGATATCAGTGATATGGATCAATTTTACTATCACAAAGATTATAGCTATACTAAAAAAATGTTTGATAAAATTTTGCTTAAGAAACATACAATGTCAATAAAAGGGGTGGTATTGCAGTTGGATTTTTTTAATGCATTGAACCAGTTTTAGCCTGCGTTTTTTTATCATTATCTTTCTAGAAGCTTTAAATAGACGAAAGGTGTTTCCAATTGCTTGAATAGTAGAAGATGTAGAATACAAAGAAATTGTTGCAGTCAAGCTCATGAAATATATGAAAAGACGAAAACTTCTTTTATGAATAAAAGGACAAGACATTAATAAAAGCATTCATTAACTAAAGAACCGGAGCACTTTGCGCAAAGTTATTAACTTAGACGTACAGTTTATTACCCCATCCTCTATGCATACGCACGAGATATCATATCCACCTTCGAGCTTCTACAAGTTTATCCTTTAACAAGCTACTACACATATGTATTGTTTCCTTAACTAATACAATAGAAATAAAATTACACTTTGCTTACTTACATGGAAATAATTGAATGATTCCCATTCTCCCTAGAAATGGATACAAATATGTAGTGAAGAAAAAGTGCGAATAATAAATATTTAGCATCCAGTCGTACTATATTACTAAAAACGCAGTAATGTAAAAGTACCATTGGAACTTAAAATATTTTTACTTTAAGTTATGCTATGCTAGAAGCGAAGTATAATTCACAAAAAAAGATCAGAGTTGAAGTGTTTACGAACATGTAGGGCGCAAAAGGCATCGGAGTACTTTCAACAAAGCCTTATTTAGCGCAATAGCCTAAGCCGAAACTTGCAAACACCCACACTCATAAAATTACCCTTTACGATTCTTACCTAATCTAATATCCCACAAGATGAACTTAGCTCACTTACAAGAATTATATTGGCATAAAAAGCGATGGTTATAACGAGCCTTCATTCCAATACTTGATCTCTAGCTCAGAATTACCTATTGTCCATGTTTTGCATTAGATAGGTGGTCATTGTTAAGAAATCATAGCGAAAAGTTCTAGACGACTTAGAGCACATTAATAGAAAATAAGATGTTTTTTGCTAGATGGGTGAATTATATTTAATGGTTTGTGCCTGAATATATCGACTGTGCATTTAGTTCTCTCAGTTATAAGGTAGGAAAATGGAAAAGAGAAATTAATCAGTTTATCCCAAGTTTTATATCTTTGAAAGAACAAGTATTTGCGAGCCCTCTTTCTAAATTGTAAATTGTAGTTAACAGGTGATTTTAATAATGGTAGGTCTTAGTTGGTTATGATCCCAAAGTAAAACTTTGAGAGACGTAAAAGGTAATTTTACTCATAGACTCAAAATAAGGATAGTTAAGATACATTGAGTTTGCTCTACGCGAGAGAGCCAGGCCTGACTGGAATATTCGTGAAGGCCTCAAGGTCTGGAGAGAATAAGGCAAAGTGTTGTCGAAGAAACCAGCGAGCGAAGGTGAACGCTCATCTTGCATATCGCTTCCTCAATGTGTGGATGACCACGTTTAATGAAATACAAAGATCCAAAGAACATTAAGCCAGAAAACCCAGCGTTTACGAAAGAAAGCAGCAAAGAAATGTGTTGTTTCGTGGCGTATGAAAGTTTTTTTGACGCATTGCTCTTAAAGGGTAGTCAAGAAGAAGCCAAGATAAAAATCTTACCACATGCCCTTAACGAAAAAGATAGAGGTGCAGATACACAACTAGTGTTTGCACAAGACACATATTATAATTTTGCTAGTAAGACACTATCCAAGACATCCGGAACACACATTGTTTTTGCCATCATCAGGCGAGAAAATATCAGTACAAAACATATTTGTATCACTCGGAACGCTAAAAGCTTCAACATTGCCCAGATTTCACGCATTATCAGGTTGTGACTCCACCGGGTTTGTTTGAGGAGGGAAAGTTATCATATTGGAAATCATTAATTTTAGTAAGTGAAGAAGAAGAATTTATAACCTTGCAGGAGCTTGGTACCGATGACTCAGTACCTGTTGATATTGTGTATCAGCTGGAAGCATTTATTTGCTGGGTTTATCAGGAACACACCTCAAAAACATCACTCGCAGAATTAAAGTGGTCAATGTTCACAGCCAAACAAGCCCTTGGAGATAAATTATCTTAACACTAGGGGATATTTTCTAACTCAAATATTATTATAAGTAAATTAAATATACTAGTATCCCTTAAGAAGACAGGTGTGTGAGAAGGGTTGAATATTGTAATACTCATTCATACAGAATACAATCCGTATAGTTCTCTAACCTAAAATTTTCAACTATAATCAAAAAGTTACCCTATTAAAGTAAATTAAAAATTAGTTACAACATTCACTAAATAATAAAAAAAAACTATTATAGTGAACATCAATTATATGATTACTATACGTCAATAAAAGCATATTATAATGGAATTCTAGGTCTCCAAGTAATTTTTATGCTGTTCGAATTATTAGGGTAGTAATATAGAAATCATTCAGATTTGAATTATAAATAAATCTCTGCAAACAAAAGGCATATACAAATCCAGTTAGTGATTTTTGACTGTTGAACAGATGCTGTTTTAGGAGTTAATGAAAATTACAATCATGGACAACTATAATCATACTAGTCTGCGGACAGGTTAAAAAGGGTGCTACTTTTTTTATTATTATTTTTTTTTTTATTTTACCTGCGACGTTAATAATAATTCAGTAATGAAAAAATTGAACTTAAATTTGCTAAACTGAGATTATATCGTACTAGCGATTACGGAAATCACATGAATTAGATTTTCTTTACAGCATGGTGATCTAATGGGCCGACTTAGACGCGTTCGTAGCACCTATCGCGACCTTTCAAGTTTGAACCCTTCACTGAAACACCAACTCCAGATCCGCTCCAGCGAGAACATGATCTTCTATAAGATAACTCTGACTAGACGCACACAGAAGTATCAGAAAGGCGCTAAAGGCCAGATGGAAGACGATACTAGTCCCACTGAAAGAGTGAAACCCATACCTGGGAGTGTAATACTAAAGGGCAAGCATGAAAACTACTGCGCCGAGAAACCATAACGGTAAAGAGTTCCGAGGTCAATAGAAACAAGAAACGCTTCATCTTGTCGTTGTTGTCCCATTCTCGACACGGTCATTCTACATACATTACTAGTTATATAATAATCTCACCTACTAGCTAGCACTGTTCCTTATACGTTGTGTGTGAATAATCCGTCTTTCGCTATACTTAATGAATCAGCTAGTATTGTATGTAATACGGATTAGTAATACTTGTCAAAACGCTACTCGTCTAGATATATGATTAAATCATTCTGCACTGTCCTAAGTACTACAATTTATATCTGTATAATCCACCTTCTTTACTAGTGCCCCTTATGGCTTAAACTTACGTTCTCATCAGTAACCACCTATATATATATACGCCACTATCATAAAAATAGCCATGATTTATTAATAATATAAATAATTAATGTATAGTAATATATTCTAACCAATACCTCCCTTTCTAATATGAATAAACCCACAATTACTACCTTATTTATTTAATACTGCATAAAATTAAATACTTAGCAAACAACTTATACCTCAATGTCAGTGTTTAAGAATCGTATTATTAGATGCTATAGCTGTGATAAAGAGCAATTTATATTGCGGGTAACATCGATTAACAAAATAAAAAAAAATAAATAATAAGATACCAATAAGCAAATAAAGTATTTAACATAAATTAATAATAAATAATGGTATATAGTCTAAAATTACTGGATTAAAAAGGGTAAAATACACAGGCCTAATTGACAAAAATAAACATAAAGAATCTCTCTAAATGTCCCCAAAGCTAATAATAAAAACATTAAATAATAACAACTTAAAAATAAATAAATAAATAATACTCAGTATAGATTAACATCAAAACCCCATAATAGTATATAATAACTATTATATATAACGAGATAGAATCCCGCATAACCAGTTATAATGTGAGAGTAGCCATTGCTTACGTAACTGTAGGATTATAATTTTAAACTTTTGACGAAGATGAAAAAGGCAAGGAACTTCTCCAGGAAGCAAAAATTTAGCTATTGTCCTATTTCCCTATGGCTGGCCTATTGGGACTCTATCATACACTCTGATGCGTCACGCAGCAATACTGACAATGGATCCAAATATTGTAAAACAAACCTATATCCATTACAGCATAGAATGTCCCCGTCCCTCACCAGCAAACTTGCCTCCTTCCACCTCCCCGCCCTCATTCTCCCTCTCTTTTAAAACAATAAAAATAATGATGAAACAGGCCTTTGAGTTTTATTGTTCATCAATGCCTTTTATTGTTCATCTATGTTTTTTATTGTTCAACTATGTCTTTTATTGGTTCATTTATGATCGTCTTTTGTTGACTTCATTTGAATGTCCTAGAAAAGCTCTTTAATTCGTGGGGAACTACTTACTAAAAACCTAAAGTGTTATAATACTAAAAAGAGCCAAAAAGAAAGTTTATGAACTACATAAATTAAAAATAAAAGAACAATAAATAATTTAAAAATAGATATTATTAAAAAACTCATACTGTAATAAAATATTTTTTTATACTTCTCAGTTTTATTAGTATATATTATTATTAAATCTTTGCAGCAAAAAAATAATAATATTTAAGTTCATTTTAAGTGCATTAAGGCATTTAAGGTATCTAGCAACGTTTAATTACACTATTAATTAATTTAATTACATCTGAGAAACTGAAACTAATTGATTGAATTTGTAGAAACTTATTAACTCAATTTGATATGGTACTGTAGTCGACGGAGCTATAGTCAATTACCGGAGTTTGGGGCGAGGTAAAGGGCGCCAGCACCCATTACCAAACAAATGCATAGCTTCATTGTCAATAGTTTAATAGCTTCATAGTATAAATCATTAATACGTAAGTTAAAAACGCACAAAACATTAATAAATCATAAGCTTTTATTGCAGGCAAATAACACGCTATATATTTTGAGTGCATATGAGCTCAGGAAAGGCTCCTTTTCATAGGATCGTATCTGCAATTTCCTTTAGTAATAATGGGCATTTATATCTTATAAATATACACCTAAAGGAAATGCAAAGCCTTATAAATAATATATTACCTTCAGGACTTCTTTTCCAAGCTATATATATATAGTATATATATTAATAAATATATGATATAGTATATTTATCATATATAATAATATATATAATACTATATAGTAATATATATAATAAAAATATATAAGATATATATATTAAATATATATATATATAATATATATAAATATAATAAATTATTTAACTAATATATATAATTAAATATATTTAATGTATATATAAATAATTATAAAACTAAAAAAATAACTATATAATGACCCGTGTTACCTATAATACCACTGGATCCCAGCAATAAAGAACATCTCAGAATACTGAAGTTGCGTTGTCGTTTATGGAAAAACATCCTAGGAATTTTATTTTGCTTTAATAGAGTATTCCGATTTGTTCTTAATTGAATTTGCCCTATCTAAATAAAAGAAAAATCTCCACCGTTAATAAAGGTATTAACATCTAAATTAGCACTTGGTGTTTCCCAGTCAATGATTATAAGTGCAAAAATATTTACATACTATAAATGAACCAGATAGCTATTTCACTACAATATATACTTACTGTGAAATTCTTCCCATTTCATATATTCTGATGGCAAATCAATTCCATTCAATATTTAGGAATTCTCAGTTTTTATAGGAAAGCAGATCTGGCCGAGTGCGATAACAGTTTTCCGAAACTCTTTCAATTAATTTTCTGCTTCAAATGTATTAATATTCTTTTCAAAAAATAAAGTGAATATTAACTCCACATTAGTTAATATTATCTGAAGATAAGAAAAAAAATTAAATTGTTAACTAGAGAAAGAAATAAAAACTAATATTTAGAGAAAATCGAAAACATAATCCATAACAATAATTAAGTACAATAAAAAGTTACTTAATCAAATCACGACGGATCAATGTTCTTCAACATATTATGTTGGTAAAGTAATATATATCGTTCTGGCACACTCCATTTAAAAATTATTTAGTACTATAAAATATTTTGTACAATTGAGTTCTTATCAATTTATAATAAAATCTACACGTGTTACCCACCAACTTAAAAAGGTTGAAAATTAGAGATTAGTACAAAATCTACATTATCATATGTTATTTCTAATGAAATCTGTATGCATTATAAATAGTAGAATAATAATTATTTTACAAAATGCAATATAACGTCCTTAGATAAATAAGGAAAGTGTAAATTAGTTTGAAAAAATAGATATCATTAATAGTAATAACTTAATAAGGGCATATAAATTTATAAGGATACTCTAATTAATAATAATTTATATATATATATAGAATAATATAATAATAGATAATATAATATTAAAGATATATATAGTATAAATAATAATATAATATTATCATATATTATACTAATTATATATAACTATATAATGAATATTAACAAAACATAAAATCATACATACTATTACCCAATGGCTATTACTATAGGTATAAGACATCTCACTGGAACAATAGCCAGTAATAGCCTCATCAATAGCCGCCTCACAATAACGCCAAGTTACTCAATAATCGATAAATGAATAGTACCTTTCTTTTTCAATACCTCTATTTATTCTTGTAGTTACGACATTATTTTTTCATTAGATATTGTATTGAGTTAAAATAAAAAACATAAAACGAATAACATAGGTTGATGCATGACAAGTCAAGGTCTGGCGCGCAAATTGACGGCATACGTCGCACGAACTCTGCTCGCTGAAGCGGCTCGCTATGCCATGTACAGTATCGACGCGCTCGACCGTCATCGAATCGAGGAGCCTGCGTGTGCCAGTGTCCTGCCTGGTGGGACCTAAAAAATGCTCAACGAGACTTACTTCGTGCTGTAATTTGAGCGTCAGCGGCAGGGGGCAGGGGGGAAGGGGGGCAGTAGAAGAAACGGGGAGGGGGGAAAAAAAAATCATGATTTTCTAAATAAATTTATAATTCTTAATTGACTAAAACAATACAAAAAATCTGTATAGAAAAACTTTAATTTTTGGTGAAAAACACAAAAACAAAACAAAATGATCATAAAGAGAATAAAAGAAAATCACATTCCTCTTTTCTGAAGCTCCCTATCATAAGCGCAGAGACACTATCCTGAATACGTGGAACCTACTCTCCTCATATAAATATGACCGAAGATAATTATATATATCTTTTTGTTCGAAATAATGTATAAACACCTGGGCAAAGGAATGTTCCAGACCAACCAAACAATAAAATATCATAAATGACGCTGTCAAAAAAACAACTCTTACAAATTATTATTAATACACATAAATGAACATACAAGTGCACATAAAATCAATTTGCTTCCAGTTTCATTCCACATCGGCGAATAATAACAATTGCTATTTTCTTTTTTTATCAATCTATTGTACCATAGGTTGTTGATTAATATATAATTGGGCTCTCTGGTTAATATAAGGGTCACACATACCAATTATACTCACTAATATAATAAAAGAGATGCTATAACATGAAAAATAATATATTAAGAAATAATATTGCAATAATATTTTTTTATAATAAATTAAATTTGAATAAAACATATCACCCTTTAATACATATTACCTAATACATATAAAAAATATTTAAGTTTACCAATCCTTATATTTATTTAAAGCCCAAAACCATAATAATAATTACGTATATGAAATGAAATAATAAAATATAAATAATACAGTTTTAACCTATACGCCAGATGTACTTTGAAATAAGATAAGTGGCTGGTACTACTGTTGACCTATTAACGGTGATAAATAATCCACTGACTGCAAATTTAAAAGCACATTAGATGATTGCACCCAAAACTCAAACATGCCGGAACAAAGAATTAATTGCCACTCCACAACCTGTATTCCACAATTTAATGACAAATAGAATGCAACTTAAGAAAATTTTTGCTCGATATTAAATCGTATTTTACCGAATTCTGGTTATTATCCCACCTAGCTGCTAGTAAATATATTGTTTAACTAACACGACTGTTCAAAATTAAGTTCAGAACAGTAAGTTCTTCTGTCTACTCCTATGATGCTATAACCACCTTATAAAAACGTTTTTACATTAAAAACATATTTATTGAGTTTAAATAAATAACATTTAAAAACAATATACCACTAGGGTATAGATGTCAACGGGCAGGCTGGCAGTGCATTGTACATAGCAGACCGTCTCGCTTGGAGGGCTCGCCTCCATAAATGCCGTAAGCTGCGCAAACGAAGCATAGGTTGCCGTTATGATTAAAACTGCTACATCGCCGCGCAGCTAGGCAGAGATTAGCTTTATATTATCAGAGATAAAGAGAGAGAGAGAAAGAGAGAGAGAAGAAGATGAGAAGGGGACAAGAAGAGAGAATTAGAAAGAGGGATAGTAGAGCGAGAGAGAGAGAGGAGCGAATTCTATCTGTAATAAATCTTATATGACAAATAAAATTTTTTAACAAATAAAATAAACTTTTCAAAAAATACTTAATTGGTGAATAAATTAATAATATGTTTAAAAAAATAATTATATAAAACACTAAAAAAAAAGTTAAACACAAGTTTTTAAATCAGGGCTGCGAAAATATGGACCTTGGATCCGAAATAAAATAATTTAACAGATAAACTGGGGAACTTTTATTACTCCTCTTATACGTGTTATAAATTTTACTAATTATATTCAAATATATTGAATAAATCACTTCAAAACAATTAATCTACATTAGAAAAAACAAAGTTTGTATCAGAAGGTTGAAAGTATCTCTAAAAATGTTCAAGAATTTATTAAATACTCAATAAAATAAATCATATATCAAACTATAGTAAATATTAATTGATAATATCTATATTATATATATATATACTATATTAATTATTAAAAAGTATATAATAATATAATATAAATAAAAATAGTAGGTTTATTTACAACTTTTTTCCTCCTACGTATATAGTGATACAAAAATACTCAAAATGAACGTAACTACTATAAAAATATTAAAAATAAAACAACTGCCTAATTATTTCATTTGTGAATTCGTGTTACGTTCGGTATGGTATTAAAGACCTTAATAAATAAATAGATATAAAAACGTATAATAAATAATAAATTAAATAAAGCAGAAATTTATCTCTTAATTTTGCCATAATGTTAAAATATTGCTTTTTATATTATTAATGTAGAACATAACTAAAAGTAAACAAGTAAAATAATGGAGTATCCCCCCCCAACTTGTAAAAATAGATGTACCTAAAAACAATACCCAATTAATTGACTTATCATTATAACTAGTATAATATAGTCCGTAATCTCAATTAATGTGTAAAATTATTATTAATATAATAAGTGGTCGTAACAATATAATTAAATACATATTATTCGTATCTATACCTAAAAATTAAATTATATTTTAAGCTTATATCACTCTGATATGATCTGACAAAATCAGTAAAATATTTTTTATTATCAAAACGAAAAAAAAATACATTCGGGAAATTTGTTTATACAGTTAAATTTTAAAAACATTTAAATTATATGTTACATTTTGTAAATCTGGCGAGTTACGAGTGAGACTAAGAGCCAATAATTTAACAAAAATCAAAATTCATGTGAGAGCAATTTTTAGGAGAATATATTTAATTAATTAAATATCATTAAAATAAATAATATAATGTAAAAGAAATGTTTAGTATAATAATAATTAAGAACATACCAGGTGAACAGCTAGCGTTCTCTAAGCCGCAATCTCCGTCATAGAACCTCCATTATTAAACATTATTAATTCCTCACAACCCAGCTTCTAGTTTTGCAACTGTAAGTTAACACCAGTAGCAACAAGATGCTGCCTAAACCCCCCTGTCCTTCCACAATGACATTTAATCTTTCGAGAACTGTTGAGTACGAAGATACTACGGCGTTGCGCCTCTATAAATAATAATTAATGGACCTTTGGGGATATATTTCGAAAATGTGCAAGCAGTTACATATAATCTTTTCTAAATCAACTTATAAATACACAATCGGACGAGGTTAATTTCTACTCTTAGTAAATTAAACTATATACAATTAATTGAGTCACACGCGTTTTAAAACGACTGTGGCATGCTCACTAACTGCCGTTCGCTGTATAGAAATAGGCGCCAAAATTTCACTCTGATAATGTATAACTATATAACATAAGACTGCCGTGTAAAAATATAACTCCAGTACTACATAACCTTATAATTCCTAACTCATACGTTGCTCCTCATACGCCTAACTCTACCATAATACTCACCAATAATACATAGTTATTATATATATGAAAAAGTTTAGTATTATAACCTATAACCTAATCATCCATAACTAAAGTGATTTATGAAATAAATAACCCCCTCACCCCTAATAATCCTCCCTGTTTAATACTAGATTACTATAAAGAATAAAATGAAGTTATATCATCAGGCGCGGGCTTCTAACGAAAGAAGGCCAGCACAGGCGAAGGCCAGCGGCCTCCTTCTAAAATAAAATAAAAGTATAATAAAAGCAACTAATGACTAATAAAAAAAAATTCAAAATTACTATTTATTACGCATTAAGATTCAATTTAAAATGCTGCTATTTATTGCAGGAATTTTAATTTTACATTAAAAATCATATATTTTCTTCCGAAACATTTATTTTCATTTACATCTTTTGACTGGAGGAATTTTGATTTGTGCCTACTAGAGAGCTTAATTATAATGCTCTTAAAACACTGGTTGCCATGGCAACGTAATAGAAATCTTATTCTTGGTTTGTCTACTTTGAGGGAGTTTTTCAAAAAGCCTCCCTACGAAAAGTTATTAAAATATTAGGAAAGAAAATTTCCCCTAAATGTATACTAGCTTATTTCAGTATTAAATATATATCTATCATGTTATATTATATAACAATATATATATATATATATTATTATATATATAATACTACTATATATAATATATATATATATAGGCCATAGGTGAGTTAGCAAATAGATATATAATTGGGAGACGGCGAATTCACATAAATAATAAAATGTAAATAATATCAAAAATAAAAATTTTTTCTTTTGAAGTTTGTATTTAAATGAAAGTTTAGAATTTATTAATTTCCAAATTTAGGCTAAATAAAAAAAAATATACAGGATGCCACATAATTAAATAATAATGTCAAATTCCTAGCTAATCTATTATTTATCAATGCAAAACTAAACGACTGCAGATGGAAATATAAAATAAATTAATATCATTGAGTGAATAAACGGTGGTGACAACTGTAATAAAAATATATAACTATACATATTATCATCCCCTATTCTATAAAAAGGTTGTTTTCACATATGGAGTAGACTGTTTTGCGCTCATTCGTTCCCCACCCATCAAACTATATCAAATTTAATATACTAACATGCTATAACTTAGCCACCAAATGATAACCTATTATTCACTCACCTATTTATATTTATGATATTAATACCACCGTGGTATAAACACTAAAAAACACTCCTTGCAACTGATAATAATATTCCACTTGACTCCCTTCTGCACCATGACTTTCCCTGACCAAATCTAGCAAATTTATTCGACTGAAACCAGACAGTGGTTCTGTTATTAGATTTTTTGTGCTTATGTAAAAATTATAATAAAATAATTAAAGTATCATTTATTAGACCGGTTATAATATATTATTATATATTAAATTTATGAAAATTTACTTATAAATTGTTCGTTAATGCAAAGATTGAAATTTAAAATAATATAATTTTTATTTTAGTTAAATCAATTTAGTTTATACATTATCTCATCATCACCTAATAGTCAAGTGTGTTTCCAAAATTTTTCAAAACTTTTAAAAGTTTAATTTTTATCATAAGTTTAATTAAACCTTAAAAAAAAGGCTATACATTAATAGCCTTAGGAATGTAGAATAGCGTCTCAACATAATGATAATCCCCTAAAAAGGTTCTAAAATGGTGGAGATTTTAGATTTAACTTTTTCTATCTCAGTAGCATTAGAATTGTTATGATATTAATTTAGCTGATCTTCTTCTAATATTAAAGCCTTCAGTTTTTAACATCTTTCTCTGCTCTTCAAGTTTATTAGATCTTATGAGAATAATATATTCATTTTATGAAATATTTTACATTCTATATCTTGTACTTTACTGTTTTGAACTCTCTAAGATGTTTTATAAATATCTAATCCTTTTGGCTGGCCGCCTCTGAGAGTCGATCCAGTCACTGAGTTTGAGTGAATAGGAAAAATCTATTTATGAAAATAAACTTTACATAGATGTGAAACTTAGATAATAATAATAGCAAATTGTGCTACTGTTGTCATTTAAGAGATAATTCAGTAACTATATGTTCATTAT
Source organism: Trachelipus rathkii (assembly GCA_015478945.1). Classification (NCBI taxonomy): domain Eukaryota; kingdom Metazoa; phylum Arthropoda; class Malacostraca; order Isopoda; family Trachelipodidae; genus Trachelipus; species Trachelipus rathkii. The sequence goes on along the minus strand of JABUQX010017444.1, from coordinate 40,060 downwards.
TCAAATGAATTCTTGCAACACTAAAATGGCTTAATTCTAATAGAATGAGATCATGTCATTTATGGAACTCTTGATGGGAATATTTTTTTCTACTCTTAAAATTTAATTGCCACAATCCTAGCATGATAAAATCATTGTGATTCTCAGGTGCATATTAGAAGAAAAAATAAAATGAAAACTCATTATCAAGTCTCTTACCCTATCACTACATCCAAAATATATTATTTTGAATTTTAATTCAAGGGTAGAAATAGCTTCACTGCAAAGTAGAAAGTATTTAAGTGCATATTTCTTTTCATTCAGCAACCAGAATCTTTGATGTAGATTCGGTATATATGGTAAAATGTAATAACAATAGTACCGACCTCTAGCTAATAAAATCCTATAAATCCTTTTGCCCTGGATGTTGATCAGGCTGGATTGATAAAAACGTAAGAATATAAAAAAATAATAAATACAATAGTAGAGTCAAAACTAAAATGTACGAGAGCCATTTTGGACCAGCAATATCAGTACTTCAAAGAGACATCATTAATCATATAAATATATTTAATTCTGTCATTAATTGATCTATAGCGTATCTAGAATAACATGCATTCCAGGTGTGACTGTCATATAAATGTCATGCAAAAAGCATACATGATGGATGGACTCGAAGTTTTTGTGCCTTGTTAACTCTCATACCCTCACTAACTCTATCCATTTACTTTCCAGCAATCGAATTTTTGCTTCATTTTCATTATGATATCGCTATTACAGCAGGCATTCTTTACCGAAGTCTGGTCGTTAAACCTCTTACGCTGAGGAAAACTTTTCTTTCTCTATACAATTTCCCGACCCCCGCCTCAATATTGCACAGACAATACTGGAAGAGTTTGGGCCAGACTTTGCTCTCTATTTTTCAACTCACTATGACCTGAATACTTTCAGACACCTTGCATCTTTTCATATGGGCTCCTGACTAACAGGATTTTGGATAAGACTTGACAGCTCTGGTGGGTTACATGTGGTCTTTGGACTTTCCTCCATGATATATATATATATATATATATATATATATATATATATATATATATATATATATACAATATGTATATATATATATATATATATATAGGAGAGATATATGGCATTTATATATATAGATATATATATATATATATATATATATATATATATATATATATATATATATATATATATATATATATATATATATATATATATATATATATATATATATATATATATATATATATATATATATATATATATATCAACAAGCGTCTATATGAGATGCTTTGATTGGTAACGAAATTAATGAACCATCAACCTAGTATTTATTTATAACTTTTATATTTATCTCTTTGAAAGTAGGATATAAAACTCATTTTTGGTTATGATAGAATTTTTATTTAACAATATCTTCTATTATAAGGAAACCTTTCGCTGACCTTGAGTTAAACGAAATAATCACTATATGAATTTTATTATAATTTTATTATACTTGAATCTCTTATACACCTACAATTAACTTCCGTTTCTTTCACACTCGAAACTAAAAAGCCCGCCACCGCGATGACTAAAGAAAATGGCAGGAACCAAAGATTTCAAATCACATAATATGTAAGCTATTTACTTTAATAATATATAAAATATAATACAAAGTAATGTAAAGGTTAATATTACAATAGAAATTTCCTTATTTAATAACATATTACAATGGTAAAATACACTAAATACAAGATATAATAAATGCATTATTTACCCCTTAAATAAATCGATAAAAAAAAAATGTTTTCCCTGCAACTCGGATTTATTAATTTGGTTTTCTATCAAAGAGAAAGGTTAGCTCACTTACTTTGTTCAGGTTACAATATTATTTCTTTAAAAAATAATATACAATTTAACTAATAATTTTATTTTATATGAAAAAAAAAGTCGAAATCAGGAAACATATATTATATTATCCCATACTGTAAATAAATAATGTTTTTAACATTAATTTATGAATACAAACTTTGTTTCAAGTCTCACAAAATGGACTTATATTCGAGTTCTAAGATAACCTAGAATACCGAATACGTTTTCTATGGTTTTACAGAAAATGTAATCTAAGATTGACTCAAACATTTAAAAAAAACAAAAAAAACATCTACAACAATATTATATTGAGAGCACAATATATATATATATATATATATATATATATATATATATATATATATATATATATATATATATATATATATATAGGGAGAATATATGGTATATATATATATAGTTATATAGTTATGATATATATATATATATATAAATATATATATAAATATATATATAGAGAGAGATATATATAATATATATATATATATATATATATATATATTTCAAAGTGAAAGGTTGCGCTCGTGTTTACTCTGCTGTGTGTTTGTGTTTTGTTTTTAATTTTTCCTATTAAAGTGTCGTTTTAATTTTGCTTTAAGATCAGTATTTTTAATGTCATATTGTTCAGGGTTTTACAATTTATAAATTAATTAACAATTAGCGCTTTTACACATTCTTAGATGTAAACGAAACATAAATCCCAATCTTTCGAATATGTTTAACCTGAAGCCAAGTTTTTAGTGTTTACCTTTTTAACTTTTTGGGTTTTTATGTATTAATTGTTCACACGCAGCTTTCAGTTTTTAAAAGTTTAAAAACATGTTTATTTTTTGTACAAGATCTGTGTTTGTGTGTGTGTGTGTGTGTAAAAGCTGCTGGGAAAATTGTAGGGTTCTTGTGGGCTGTACATTTCCTAAAAATTTAGTTTTGTTTGTGAGGCTGTCTGTTTGAATGACTGGACAGAGAAGATGTAGGGGTGGGCGTAGGCTGGGGTTCTCTATTGACTTTGCTAACGTTCGTGGCCTCAAAGCTAACCATGAATCTGTGGAATATCACCTCGCTAACTCTCTACCTAACGTTTTATTACTGTCTGAGACCCAGCTGGCCAGGGATTCTTTTTCAAATAAACTTAATATCTCCAACTATAACCTTTTCTATAATTTCAGACTAAATGGTGGAGTCTGTGCCTATATAAACATTAACACTCCTGTAACACGTCTTGAGAATCTTGAATCTCCTAATTTCGATGTTCTGTGGCTTAAAATCTTTCTCCCTACTACTACCATTATCTTGTGTTTCTGCTACTGCTCCCCTAACGGAACAGATTTTCACCTCCTTTTTGAATATCTTACTACTTCTCATGAGACTGTTACTTCTTCCCATCCAAATGCTGAGATCATCTATTTAGGTGATTTCAACGTTCATCACACTGAGTGGTTGGGCTCCTCTCATACTGATGCAGGAGGGGAGGAGGCCAAAACATTCAGTATTCTCAACGATCTGGAACAGTTAATTAAAGAACCTACACATATACCAGATCGTCCTAACCAATTCTTGAACACGCTTGATTTATGTTTCACCACTACTCCTTCTCGATATAAATACACCATTTTCCCTCCTATCGGTAACTCTGACCACAATCTTGTAGCTCTTAATTTTAAAACTTTTTCTCCAGCAGCTCCACCATGCCCTAAACCGTACTTTCTGGCACTTTAATCGGGCTAATTGGGGGGCGTTGCGTCGTTTCTTTGCTAACTATGCTTGGAGTGAATCTTGCTTTGACTCGGAGGACGCTTCGGTCACCGCTGAAAAGGTGGGGGCCGTAATCGTTGAGGGTATGAGCGGGTTCATTCCATCTTCAACTAAATCTTTTTCTCCACAAAATCCATGGTTCGATGGGGAATGTTCTCGCTCCATTCAGGAGAGAGACATTGCGTATCGGGCATGGAAAAACTCTCGTTCTCCTATCACTCTTACTAATTTCCATTCTGCTCGGAATCGTTGCAGGGCTATTATTCGACAGGCTAAGCGCGCTTTCACTAAAAGAAAGTGCGACAACCTACTTGGCTCTCCTACTGATAAAAATTTCTGGCCTCTTGCCAAAAACATCTCTAATAACTTTTGTAAATCTGCCTTTCCTCCACTTATTCGCTCTGACGGTTCTGTAGCTAACTCTCCTACTGAAAAGGCTAATCTCTTCGGCCTCCTTTTTTCATCTAATTCTACCCTGGATGATTCCGGCATCCCTCCTCCTGCTCAGGTTTCCTATGCCTCTTCCCGTGATTACGCATGATCGGGTGTATGGGATTCTGAGATCTATGAGTGTCAGGAAGGCTAGTGGCCCGGATGGCATTCCTCCCCGTGTTCTGAGGGAGTGTGCTTCCGAGCTGGCCCCTGTCCTCGATCAACTCTACTCTCTATGCCTTAATACTTGTACATTTCCTCAGTGCTGGAAGCGCGCATATGTCCAACCAATCCCGAAAAAGGGCAGCCGCTCTGATCCTTCTAACTATCGTCCTATAGCTCTCACTTGTATTCTATCTAAGATCTTTGAAACTCTTCTTAACTCTCATTTCCTGGATCATCTGGAGTCTCATTCCCTTCTTTCAGATCATCAGTATGGCTTTCGACGCTCGAGGTCAACTGGTGACATACTATCCTATCTTACTGATTTATGGTCTTCTGCCCTTAGGGACTATGGGGAGTCTTGTGTGGCGCTTGACATATCCAAAGCATTTGATCGAGTATGGCATGCGTCGCTACTCTCTGCTCCTTCCTGGGTTTCTCCCTTTGCTTACTCTGTCAAGTTTTCTCTGGTCGTCTACATCAGCACTGCTGATGGGATGATTCTTCCTCCTTTCCTGTTAATTGTGGTGTTCCGCCTGTTCTGTTTTATCTCCAACTTTATTCTACTTTTCATCAACGATCTCCTCAGCTGTACTTCTAACTCTGTTCACTCTTTATGCCGATGACTCAACTTTCCATTCTTCCACTCATTTCAAATCTGCTCCTCTTTTGCATTTGCCTCGTCTTCAGCTTTCTGATTCTATTTCCCGGTGGGGCCGCCTCAACATTGTGAAGTTGAACCTTTGAAAACTCAACTACTTACATCTCCTCAAAAACACCTTCTAACTTTCCTATCTTTTTCGACGGTTCTAACGTCTCACCTGTTGACA
>JABUQX010017444.1:5000-7500 GCA_015478945.1 Trachelipus rathkii | reverse complement strand
AAAGTCTGGCATATATATATATATATATAATATAGATATATATATATATAACTATATTAACTATATATACCCATATATATATCTTATATTACTACCATATATATCATATATACTATATTTATATATTTATATTTACTAACAATAACCTACATCTCACATCCATACTACTATATATATATTACCTCTATATACTATTACTATACTACTACCCTATTAATCATCATACCATCAATCAATTATATCAATTACTTAACTTACACTAATACATCCATCAATCACTCATAATAATAATATAATAATATAATAATAATAATAATATACAAAATAATACTAATAATACTAATAATAATAATAATAATAATAACATCAATCAATCATAATAATAATAATAATAATAAAATAATAATCATAATAATAATAATCACTCACATAATCATCCATAATATATATAATAATAATAATAAATAATACTAATAATAATAATAATAATAATAAAATAATAATAAATCTCTATAACTCACATAATAATAATAATACACTCCACATAATATAATAATAATAATAGCAATAATAATAAATAATAATCATAATAATAATAACAAAATACATAACTAGTCACATCCACAACACCCACCACAAAAATCTAATAATATAATAATAATATAAATAATAATATAATAATAATAATAATAATAATAATAATAATAATAAATATATAATATCATAATAATAATAATAATAATAATATAATAATAATATATAATAATAAATAATAATATAATAATAATAATAATAGATAATAATAATAATATAATAAAAATAATAATGATAATAATAATATATAATAATAATAAAATAATAATAATATAAGTAATAATAATAATAATAATAATAATAATAATAATAATAAAGATAATAATAATAAAATAATTAATAATAATATTAATAATAATGATAATAATAATAATAATAAAATAATAATAAAATAATAATAATAATAAATAATATAATAAAATACTAAAAATAATAATAATATAATATAATAAATAATAATAATAATAATATAATAAATAATATAATACATAATAATAATAATAATCAATATAATAATAATATGAATAAAATATAATTTAATAATAATATAATAATAATAATAATAATACTAATAATATATATAATAATAATAATAATAATAAATATAATAATTAATAATAAGAATAATAAATCTCTTTGAGTGGAATTTGGTGCCATAAATCAAAGAAGATTTAAAACATCTGAAAAGGAAGAACATAACAATTAAGATAGATGAATAATTCATAACTATAATATATATATATATATATATATAATATATTATATATAGTATATATATATTATATATATATATATATATATATATATATATATATATATATATATATATATATATATATTTATATATATATATATATTATATATATATCATATATATATGTATATTTTTATATATATATTATATATATTTATATATATATATATATATATATATATATCTATATTATATATGTATATATATATATATATATAATATATATTATTGTATATATAAACCTTCGAATCTATATCACGAAATACGACAATGTCTATTGTTGGATCCCCTATCGGAGCAAACGCTCCACCAATTCTGAAAGGAACTCTCTACAATTTTTTGAAGTTTTTTTTTTTAATTTACCAACATCATAAAAGATAAAGCGTAATTCCTTCAGTAATTTTGGTCTGAAAGGAATGATATATCTTCCTCTTTTGTTGCATAAACCCAAAGCTTGCCAACCAGGATTAAAAGCAGGATTACATCCAATGTTTTATTGAAGCCTGACCAATACTTTCTACTCACTACTGTTTTGAAGCAAATAGGATATACTTTCCTATGATCATCAGTTAATGACTCTCTCTGCTATATGTGTCTACAAATCTGTTGAATATATATATATATATTAATAATATATTATCTATATATATATATCTATATAATATATATATATATATATATATATATATATATATATATATATATATATATATATATATATATATATGATATATATATATATATATATTTGAATTCATTTGTTTTGGTAATTTTAGTAATTTTGGTGATATTAAAAAGAAGAAATTTAAAATATTAATTAATTATAATGATACAGGTGAAGCTGCTTTTCTCTCGAAGCAGTCGAGTCATTTGAAGAAAATTTTTAGAATTCTCTTCCTCTGGTGGCAAAAATAAACATATCTTATATATATATATATATATATATATATTATATCTATATATATATATAATATATAAATATATATATCTATATATATATATATTATATATATATCATAATATATATATATATTATATATAATATATATATTTATATTATATATTATATATATATACGCATATATACCATATATATTATCAATATATATATATATATTAATATATATATATATTATATATATATATATATAT
>JABUQX010017443.1:10000-45000 GCA_015478945.1 Trachelipus rathkii | reverse complement strand
CCTTAAAAGAATCTTTTAATTTCTTTTGCAGAATTTCTTTTTTAAGAATTTAATTTGAATTTTTGTTCTGAAAATGTTGAAAAACATTTAATTTTTTGATTTTTTTAGGGAAAAAAAAAAACTCTCCAGAAATAAAGCAAATTAAAATATTTTTTCCTTTTAATATTGTTTAGAAGGTTGACAAACCAAAATATTTTATTTATAACATATCTCTCTGTGGTAGAAGGTTTCTGATGTACTGTCAGTCAGCACTCAAAGTTTGGCACTCAATTGGAACTGGAAATCAAACGTTAGAGAGAGAGACACACGACTGTAGGAATACAAACAAAGCTCGAGCGCAAAACACAAAACTCACGAAGATAGGAATGCATTAAAGTTTAAACCATGGACTTGTGAATCCACAAACTCAGAATACAAAACGCATGAACTCACGAACTTGCGAACGCACGAACTCTTGAACACATGATTGTACGAGCTAATATTATTAACATAAAATTTCCGATAAAATGTTTACGTCGGCATAATTTTGATAATGCTATAATTACACAGAAAAATATTCATTGACAAATAATTAGCTCAATGTTCTATAACTTAACAAAAGAATCTTTTATAACGTTTGCGAGGTTGCATCTATTAAACCACTCGAGTCTCAAACTCCGTATCTTTACTTTTGATAAAATACTTTTTTGTGTCAAAATTTCAATTTTACATATTTGCCCACCATAGATATTGAGCTCAAAAACTAACAATATTTCAAAAAGTCATTTTTGAACCCCCTTTGGCCTATATAATAAAAGGGTACAAGATTTAAAGTTAAATTTAAAAAAAAAAATCATTGTTATAGATGTAATGTCTCACAAAATTTCAAACTTTAAATAAATTGCCTTCCCCGCCAAAAAAAAAAAAATTATTTGCCAATCTATCAAATGTCTTTTGACCAAGAAAGGAAATCTAGTTCCCAGGAACGTGATAATCTTGTTGGATACCAAAATTATACTCCAAAGGTAAGTGCCACTATGCCTCTTGGGGAATATATACATGTGAATGTCACTTAGTAGTTCTTGACTGTCATTTTGATCTTTAAAGGTTCTTCTTTTGATATTGAGGTCTAGTTATACATTTATATTAGTTATTTATGATATATATATATATATATCATATACATAGTCACAGATATATACGTATTAATTGAGTAAATTATTATGTATAATATTATAGTCTCTGTATATATATATATATATATATATAGTATATATCTAATATACAATCATAGTATGTGCTGTAAATATATATGCGAAATTTATGGTATAATATTATCAATATAAATATTATACAATTTAAATATTTATGATTATTATATTATATATATAATCATATATTATTCTATATAGATATAATATATATTATATATATTGGTTAGAGTAATATATATATAAATATATATATATATATATATATATATAATATATATATATATATATATATATATTATATAAATAGTATCGTAGTATATTATCTATATGTGTTGCCGCAAAGGAATTCTTGATGAGCTGGGGAGGGAGTTGCCTTGAGCGCTAAAAAGTGTAAAACACTGCCTTAGGGGTATTATCACTACCATTTATTTTTAGCTACTTTTTTTAACGCGTTTTGGTGCGGATAATCAAGGTCAATTGATCCCCAACTCCGAGAGCCGCTGATGATTTTGAGGATTTTTTTCCCATTGGCAGCCACTTGCGACGTCGAAACCAAAAACAATTCTTTATCATGAATTTGGGAAATGAGATTTTGAATTTTTGATTTCTTTGGTCGGCAGCTGATTAGGAAATTTCCATCATTTCATTAGATTTTTGACGCTTTGGAAATAACGTCAATCCTAGTTGGTTTTTAAGGTCGAAGAGAGGCCGAATTTACTTTGCTGTCAGAAACTGGTGTTTCAGTGGAGAGGGTTTTAGGTTCGTCGAAACATATGGGCGAGGGAGCCCCCCATACAGTGTAGCGAGGGGCTTTTTTGTGGTTTATTCAGAAGGTTTTTAATAAATGGAATAACGGGTGGATTCAGTTTTTGATGGCGTCCAAGATCGATGTTTTTCAGTGAGATGAATTCGATTACCGTCTCTATTATCGATGTTTGAAAATCGTCTTTCTACGGGGTTCTGTTGAGGGTATTTGACATTAAAAAATAGATAATAACGAAAAGAAAATATATATCTAATATTATATTATTCGATTAATCGCTGTAGTATTCTTGAGCTCAATAACCACGGCATCTTACCACCTTCTTGTATCAATATGAAGGAACTAGAGTTGATAGGTCTGAAACTAGGAATATAATCTATGTTGAGGTATTAAGCATGAAACCGTGTAAATTTCCAGTCTGATGGTGGGAGGTGTAGTATAGAGGGTCAGACCCCCGAGGGAGCGAACTGGAATGAAATATAAACGTCTACGCCCTTGTGTGTTGTGTGTGTCGTGTTCAGGTGAGCAAGGATTAGGCTAACGATTTCCAATCTAACAGGGTGTTTTAGTTCACCCATAAGGGCGATTTTATGTTGAGCGTACAGGCACACCGCCTAAGGGGCGTTGTTGCCCCCCTTCATGACTCTAGCGCCAAATTAGTCCTTGAAAACCATGTTAGGGGTATATATAGTACTACGAGTTGATAATTTGTGATTATACGTTGGGATTGGGTGTTGATAGAGGTAACGTAAAGTGTTGATTGGCGTGACGTAAATTCTTCTCCGGAGATCGACGGGAAGATTACGGTCCCCCCTCTGGTTCCCCCCGTTAAGGGGGGACCGCTTCCCCTCTAAAAAATTTTAATATAATCTAAACGATTGAAACTCGGATGACAGGATTAGAGGATCGGTTTGGATGGGGTAGTTCGGAGTACGGAGATCTGTAAGGAGTTTTGATTCCGTGAGCTTCGGAAGTCCAGGACCCACCGGAGAGGGGGGTTCCCTATCCTGAAAAAAGAAGAAGAAAAAATGCACAGAGTGCAAAAAACAAAGGCGACAAAGGAGGGATGAAGAAGGATGAAAGATGAATTAAAAGAAGAGTTCAATTAGAGAGGAGAAGGAGTTTGAGCTCCAGCAGGCTGGTGTGTAGTTTATGTATTATCCAGGATCGACCGAGTAGGAGCCGATGCGAGTGTTGGGATGAAAACTTAGCTAAACATTCTTATGGGTACGTATACCACAAAAATATGCAATTATCTCCTTTTTTACATATGCTCATCTGGTAGGAGACGCGTATGAACCAAACGCGGTCTTACATCTCGCATACATGCAAATGAGAATACAACCGGATTGTATCTAAAAAAAAAGAAATTGATTATTGAAACTACAATTATTCCTATTTATTTTCAAATGCGTCAGTTTTTCTTTCCATCGTTAAAACTAATATTAATTTTAACGGCCTAAGTTGAAAATAAACACTGTTATATTTATTTTTTTAGTTTTTTAGGAGTATTATGTTCTAACTTGACATTTTTGTGCTTGGATTTCATAGATCCATTACTTTAGTTTTAATTGTTTATTATTTTCTAACCTTTTTTATTTGATTTTTAAATTTATTAATATAACAAGGCACCGGGGCCAAAGTATCCCTTAATATTATTTGAATTATTTTGTGTCATTTTATTTTTTATTTGTTATTTTCATTTTTTCAAAATTCTGCATTTATTATATTAAAATTTATTTTGCTGCAGTTTGAAATGGTTAGTAAGTTTTTGGTATTCTTGTGTTCATATAATTCCCTTCGTGATTTAATTTTTTTTTTTAATTATTTTTTTTTTTAATTTATTTCAATTTTTAATTATACTACACATTTACCATCTGTTTTAGTTAAACTCATTTTTTTTTATAAGTTTAATTAGTTTATTTAAAAAAGTTGTGTTTTTGACCCTTTTTTTTAATTTCTAATTCTTTTTTTTTAACTTTTTTTTTTTGGTTTTATTAAGTTTTATGTTTAATTTAAATTTTTTTTGTTTTTCAAATTTCACTGCTGACGGATATTATTTTTGTCACCTTTATTTGGCTTTAAACTTTTTATTTTACTAAAAGACTCTTCACAATTATATACTTTTAATATGTTCGAGTGCCTTAAAACCGTAAAAAAATTTACGTTTTTACATACCCTAAGATTTAGTAAATCAGTAAATCAAGCCACCTTTCCCCAGACTGCCCTCCCACGGTGGACACGCTTTGTTTATTTCCTAGTTTCTCAATCCAAAGATCTTATTGATTCCTATTTGATCTTGTATTTGATTCAGCATATTTCGTAGTGTGTATAACATTTGGAGCTTAAAAGCATAACTTAAAATCGAAGGTATCTTATACCTACTGAATCAACGATAGTATGACTAACATGAACAAACAGTTTTCACTTAATTAAAAAGTCTAGTAACATACTTGAGCTAAGAATAAATGATAAGCATTACGTAAACCAAACCTGACACAGAGCTTTAAGCCCACGAATAAACTGTTGGTTAACGATTAACAAAGTTCTCTATCTTTATCTGAACGAACAAAGTAACTAACATGACATACAAAACGTAACTTAGTGCACCACTAATTTTTGCAAGCATGATCTTCTAACCCTTTTTGATGCCAGCAATCTGGGCACAACACACGCACACACACACACGACACCACCTAGCACACACACACACACTCACAGCACACACATACAACACGACACACACACACACGACACAGCCACACGAGCACACACATCACACACGATTCACTCTAAGCCCAGGCTTACATAGAAACAATCATCCACACACACACACGACAACAACACACACACACACACACAAACATTACAAAACACATTACGCAATAGTAACACCTGAAATATTTTTAGGTTTATTTATCTCTTTTTTTAGGCTCCGCCCCCTTTCAGAAAATATCAACTCGAAACATGAAAATTATTTATGTTTAAGTATTGTTTTAAAAATAATACACTGTATTATATTACATTTATTATTTTCACGAATATTTATGTACATGGAAAAACATTAAAACGATGGTGTATTGTTGTATACGATTCACAATAGATGAGAGTATGTGAAGTATATTAAAATGGAAATTGAAAATGGTAACCCTGGATGTGTTGTTTATAGTAACCGATAAGTGAATTTTTCGCCTAAGTTGAAAACAATGGCAGGGGTTATACTGTTTTTGTGAATGTGTCTTATTTTTACGTCATTAGCGTTTACTTAATTTCTAATTTTAAGTTTTTTAAGTTATTTTAACCTTTTTTATTTAATTTTGGTTTATTAACTATTTTTATAAGTTAATTATTTTATTTAAATTGAAAATTTTTTTTTTTTTTAATTCTAATTTTTTTTTTTTTTACTTTTTTTTTTAAAAGTTTAATTATTCTTTTATTTTAATTTTTTTTTTTAGTCAAATTTTTATTTTATTATTTTTATTTTTTTTTAATTTGCCTTATAAACTTTTATTTTGATTCTAAAATTTTTTGATTAATTATTCATTCTAAGCATTTGAGTTTGATTGTAAACTATTAGATAGTAATTTACGGTTACATAACCCTAAATCAGGTAAATCAGTAAATCCAAGCCGACCTTCCCCACGCCTCCCCAACTCCTCCCCATCCCTCCATGATCTATTGATCTATTAGAGAGTCTATTGATTCAAAGTCATATTTGTATAAACAATAGAGGAAATTTGTCAAACGTATACTTTAAAATCGACGTGTTCTTGTATTACATTCAGCTGATCAACGAAGTTAGGCTAGACATAATCAAGAGTTATCTCATTTCGTATAATAACTAAACTGAAAAACATTATAACATAATAATATTTATTGTTAACTTTAATCTATAAGGAGGAAAATTGATACAACTTAAGCACGAATAAAATGTTAAACATTAGCAAATTTCCACACTTAACAACATAAGTAAACTAACATTACAATTTACAAAACGTATACTTAGTCACACTTTGTTGTCATAGTAGTGTATTGAGCCAACCACGCCATCTACCACCCTTTTTCGATATGAGAGGAATAGAGATATAGTCTGAAGACTTGGAATATAATCTATGTATGGATGTTAAGCATGAAAACCTGTTGTAAATTTCAAGTCTTTGGATGAGACGTAGAGGGGGGTCACCCCTGCAGAGCGAAGTTGAAATATATAACCACCGCTACCCCTTGTGTGGTGTGTCGGGTGAGCAAAAGATTAGTTTTTTCTTAACGTATTTCCACAATCGAAACAGGTGGATCCCATTTAGGCGAGTTTTGGTACCGGTAGTCTAGCGCCTAGGGTGTTCGGGCGCGCCTTAGTGCCAAGGCCAAATTCGTCCTGAAAACCGATTTGTTAGGCTTAACGTATGAGTGAAAATTTATTGATGTTGGAGCATATGACGTAATCCTTCGTCGGAGACGAGGGGAATACGTACGCCTTGGCTGCCGTAACCCCCGAAGGGGGGGAACTGACTGGTCTCCCTCTAAATATAAAATTGTAAATAATTCTTATATGGAGTGTGAATATGCTTTCGGAGACAGGATATGAGGTATGTCGTGGATCGTACCGTACGGAATGATGGTGAAGTGGATCCGGGGCATGTTTCGAGGGGTCCATGGAGATCCCCACCGGAGGGATTGTTTTTTGAGGGTATCGCTCCTGAAGAGAATTATACTGAAGTTAGAGGGGATCAAATGCTAAGCTAGGAGTGCGCAGAAATCGACTTGGTTCGAAGTGCGAGGACATGAAGGAAAGGAATGAAAAGAATGAATTTAAAAGAAGAAAGAGTGTTGGAGAGAGGAAGTATGACTCAGAAAGGAAAATAGTGGTTAACAGACCTGCCGGTGTGTAGGACCGATTTGCTGTCTAGTTAGTAAAACATTCGGTTTAATAATTACGAATAGAAATATCATTATCTTTACATAGCATGCTTCTTCTAACGATGACATATTCGTCAATTGCATTGTCATCATGCGAAAGATAAACCCGTTTTCTAAAAAAAAAATGTTGGAAGACTGACAGTTTGGCATATTTTCAAAAATCTCATTTTCTTGTCTGAGAAACGTTAACTATAGTAAAACTGTTCCTCTAAGATTTAAGCTTTCTTATTAACGTGTTTTATTATTTTTTTAATTTTTTAAGTATTTTTTTTTTGTCTTTAAAACGTTATTTCTTTATATAAGTTTTATGTTAGATTGATATATTACCATGTTATTGTGTTATAATATTTTATATTTTTATTTTTTTATGTTTTGTAATTTAAAATTGAGTCTAGTTCACTGTTGTTCTTTAACATTGATTTATTTTATTTGTTCTTTTGCATTTTTTATAATTATATGTTTGTTAATTTTATTTTCGATGCTTATTTGTGTTGTATTTTTATTTAAATTTAATTTTCTAACTTTATTTTGTTTATAGTTTTATTCTTGCATTATACGATTTGTTTTAGATTTTTTATTTTAGTTTGGCACAATTTATTTTAATTTCGTTGTAAATTTATTATTTATAGGAAAAAAATGTTTTTTTAACTTATTTCATAAGATTAATATTGATATCATTTGCTGAATCATCGCTGCTGCTATTGCAAAATACATGATCTTGTTTTTTAACTTTTTTGTTTATTGCTATTACCACCAAGTTTAATTTTTTTTTTCGTTTTTCAAATTAATTTGATTTGTTTTATTGTATTTTTTGTTTTGTTATTTGATTTGCTTTAATACTTTTTTATTATTTGTACTTTAAAAACTTTTATACTTTTTGGTTTAGGGGTATAACGTAAAGAAATATTACGTTTTACATTACCCTATATGATCAGTTTAAAATCAGGTAAATCAAGCCAACTTCCCGCGACCCTCACCCACCCTCCCCATTCCCATCGCAATAGTCTATTGATCTAGTTGAACTGATGATTCAAGGCATAATTTCAGTAGATACATTCTGTTAAATCTAAACTTTAAAATCGATTTTCGTTATACACTGATCAACGAATATAACAACAGTAAACAAAGTTTTCTTCATAATGAAGCAAACAGATCATAACTTGAGCTAAGAATATAATGATCAACGACAAAAAAATATTAAAAAAATTAACACGAAATAAACTAGTTAAACATTAACAAAGTTCCACACTTTAACAACAGTAAGTAACTAACATTACATACAAAACGTAACTTAGTCACACTTTTTTCCAAGCATATCCCTAACATATCAACTAAGAATAAATGACATTACGCACACACCACGCACACACACACACACACCACACACACACACCACACACACACACACACACACACACCACACACAAACACTTTTACGCACATCACAACACTTATAAGCACTTACACTACACATAGATACTTACACATACCACCATAACCATACATGGATGAGCATTAATACTTAAGTTAACATTCACACATCACCACAACTAAGTTGTACATCAAGAATATACACCACACAACACAACACACACACAACCATCACACACACGAAAACATTACGCAATAGTAACACCTGAATTATTTTTAGGCTTATCTCACATACTCCGCCCTTCAGAAGGAAATATCAACCTCGAAGACATTGAAAAGTATTATTATGTAATGGGTTTTAGATAAAAATTAACTTTTATATTTATTTACATTTTTATTATTCAGAATATTTGTACATTGTGAAAACATAAACCATGTAACTAGACCATTGAAGTATACATTTATTAGATTATATTAAATGAAATTAATGTACCTTTTATAACCGGATTATGAATTTCATTACTCACTAATACCCAGAACACGAGGGTTTCTGCCTATTGACGGTGTGTTAGAAGAACACCGATAACTTTTAATTAACATTTACACACCACTGGTGCATATATTCCTCAGGCTAAAATTTTATAGTTAGGCACTTAGTGTGTTATTAACATAACCCTCCTCTGTTACTTTACTTTCGATTGATAATTATGGAGCATGAGGGATTCTTTTGACTCTTCTAGTCGTGCAGCTTTTTTATGAGTAGTTCTTCTTCGTCTACGTACAATCTCTTTTTGTTGCCTCTTGTTTATGCGAACAGTTATTCAAAATTGTATTTCATTCATTTCCTTTCACTATAACACATAAGTTTTGTTGAGTATCAATGTTGACGAAGGGACTCATGGCGTGAGCCTTAATATAGCTTGATTATTTCAGGAGCAACGATCATACCGTTTAACTTTAAACAATTTTGATTCGAAATTATAATAGATATCCTTGGATCTTTATTGATTGTAAGACCTTAGGCTTTTTAACAAAGTAATATTATATAATATTTTTCCATCTGCAGTTCTTTATTCTGAACAGCCATTAAGACTTTAGTGTCCAGTAGCACACAAAGGATATCGGCGTGTATGCCTCGACGCATTATTCTTCGCTATCTCATCTGCTTATTGCATTCTTATCCTAAAAAAGTTTCCTGTGTGTCAAATAACTTTCTATTCGTTTTCTCCTTAGTCTGATCATGAAAAACAGAAAAAGACCGATTTAGTCTGTGTATCGCAAGTACCAATTGCCCTTGTTTGATTTGTTAAAGTAGCTCTGGATATTAAATTGTTATACTTTGATTATGCCGTCGTCTAGACGATGCGCTTTAAATAGGTTCTTATTTGTAGTTCAGTTGGACGGCGGTGGTCGGTAGTAGCATTATTTGACAACTGTTTACAACATATTTAACAGCCTATTTGAATAACGGCTAGTGACTTCATTGTCCACATTGATTGAATTAGTTTCCGGGATACTTGTTTCACTATTAGTTGAGACATATCTGAGCATCATCTTCTTGTAGCGTAGATTTTATGTAGCAAATTTTTCCCCAAAGAAGAGATTGATACATAAAATTTGTGCAATGAAACTCTGCATGAGCCAGGGGTTTATTCTCGTTGATATTGTTAATAATGCACCACACTCTCACCTTCTCTTTTCTCTGAAATGAAAAAAAAAGAACTCTTTAAGTTTTTCCTCGAAATCAGGATCATCTGGCATTGGGGGCCGGGAGGTACCATGACGATAGGCGGAAGAGGGAGGAGGCCTCTTGTTTTTATTTTTTCTATCTGACAAACTGCTAAACATTTTAGGAATTTTCCCTTTGGACTTTTGACCAGCATATTTTAACATTTCGCCGTTTTCTTGAATCACTGTTCTGGGTAACTGGAATTTCAGGTTTGTGTGTAAGACACCCAGGTCAATAGCACGTTCATTCTTATCAGATTTGCTTTCCTGCACAAATTTTCATTCAACATCATTTTATCGACAGAGGGTGTTGGGGATGGACTAATATTAATGGTTATTTTGACTCGCTTTAGCGTGAGGATTCGGAGGGATGTAAAGTCGTCTGAGGAGGAAAAGAATCTTAATTAAGCGTTATTATTACTCTAATAGTTTAATCATTTTGATACTCAGTCCTTAAATGACTCAGAATATTCTAGTACTTTATGACGAGCCTATGAGATAGTTTTTCAGGGGGCACAAGGGTGTGGGTACTTCATTCGTTTGTACTGAACTTAATGGGATAAAGCGAGTGTATAGTCCAAATAGAATGATCTTCTGTCCTTTAGTGGGAGGGTAGTATAGTGTACGAATGGTTCAGTGCGGCCTCCAAACAATGAATTGTTCTATTATGAGTCTGTTTGCTTACACAAACATTCTTAAAGACGTTGAATATAGTCGCGAATCTTATGTTTTCATCGGATCTTGAATGATTTGGCCTTTTGTACCTTCCATTCACATTCCCACACACGTAACGATATTTAAAAAGCCGCTTCTGAAACCTATCTTCTGATTCGATGATTTAGAGATTTTTAGCGGTCAACAAAGCGATACCTATATTGCAACATCCCTTTTCCTTTATTGCTTAGTCTTTATTCCATGCCTTTTATGCCGAGCGAACGCTGATGGATTAGGAACGCTGTTGTGCCACTCCTTTACAAAACCAAAAACCCATCAGAGGTAAAGCCACTATGTTTCTATATTTTTAAACCCTTCTCTCCACCGGTGCGTAGTCGCATGCCTTACGTCTATATTGATTACAGATTTTCTTGAACTTAAATGAGCAGCGAATTTGCTTTCATAGTGTATGAAGATGTTTTATAGAGAACTTGCGTCTCGACCGTAGAATAGTTAAATTTTTCCCTCAGCGAGAAGTAAACACATTTTATTGAAAGTATTAAAGCCATAAAACAAATTAGTTGTGTTTATCTAGGACTAATCTATAATCAAAATTCTTTAATTGAAGCTGACTCATAAAACTTTCTCAAAGCATTCTTTAGGTATATTAACATTCTTGGGCACAATAACTTTTCCACATTCTTCAAAAATATTGCAAACCCTACCTTTTCACTGCTATTATATGTACTCTTCCAAATCATCATATTACATCAAACGATCTATAGCTCAACGTCTATGTCGAAATTTCGTGTATTTGAAAGTCAGAAATTCTCAAAGATCTTCATTTAAAAAATGACATTATAGGGAAAAGAAACCCTTGAATTAGTCTTTCACTGAACACCCATTTGCACTTAGCATTGCTTTTCATGCACATGGTGTGAAATGCAACATTATCCTCTGTTAAGACTTATATTTCCATTGTCTGGGTTCCCATTTAGAATTAGTATTTGATTACCTCTTTTTTTTAACTTTATTTCCTTGAGAGATATTCTCCTGTATAGTTGCTATGATTAGTAACATTGTTCCTGAACGTTGGTCGGTTGTTTGTGTAGGAGTAGTGATGCAGATACGGATGCTGTAATGATGCAGAATGTTTCCGACCACCTTATTCTTTTTCGCTGGTGTTGCGTTTGGAGAGCAACATACCTACTTGGTTGACTCAGGTTCTTCTCCTGAAAACTCCTATCAGAATCGTATAAAATTGATTTTACAGCGTTTTTTTCTTTGTCTGCGTCAATCTAATTTAAATGATCTTGTGTTTTCGTTGGTTGGCGCGCCACAAAAGGGTTGTGAACGAACCTGATTCACCTTCCTTTTGATCTTACATCATTTCGCATATCAATTGGTTCGTATACCCATGTTGAAATAAGGACGCATATTGATTCTATATTCTTCAATTCCTTGACATCATATCCTATTATCTTCTTGTAGTCTCGATTATTCAATGGAGATAAATCATGCTATGAACCACCGAATCAGATATCTTTCTTCTTCTTAAATGTTATGCTTATTTTGCATTGTAAGGATATATATATTCTCTTCTCATAGAGCTTCGATTTATAATGTATCTGCATGTTTTGCCAATAAGCTTGGTACACGGTTCTGTGTAACTACTAGCTTTTATCAGCCTCTTAATTTGGCTCAACGGCATATGTTTAATCAAAATACTTTAATTATCATGTCGCACTGTTTAATGTATTAGTGTATCTATGATTTTTGTAAAACAAAATGCATTATAAATTTCACGATTACATTCACGACATTCATGGAATATACCATCGTGCTCAAATGAGCCTTGACACTTATCGGTCTAGCACTAGGGTTGTCTACATCCATTAATGTTCACAGTCTAATTATTGCGCATATGATTACTGGTGATTCGGAAAGTTAACTAGCATATTGTGCATAAATGATAGCGCAATCCTGGGTTCATATTACAGCTCTTATGCTTTTTTGTAATTCTCAATAATAACATAACGCTTTGAATTTGCTTGTGCGTCTTATTAGAGTGCTATTAGTAATGATTTAGCTCCTATTCATGGGCTCTAGTGTATGTAATATAAGGCGATTTTCTGTTGCTCGTAGGTATGAGATATAAAGTAGTGTTTAGCTTCCATTACCTTCTAGGAGCGCTTGAATACGATCTATTACGAGCATTTTTCGATATCTCTGAATTTCTGATCAACAGCGGTCAGTTTGGATGCTGTTATTATAACTAATCTGGGTTAGATTTTCTCATTACCAGCAATTTTATTTTTAGCTAATCTTCTGCCTCTTCTATCAATTATGTATACGTATAGTATGATGGTGTTTACTCTCACAATTCTCGATATATTTCCTACAGAGTAACAACATCTATGTATAAGCGACATGCGCTTGAAGCTATCACCTGTCATCTAGAATAACTTTTACGTATGTATAACATGTTTGAACTACTAGATTTTGGGCGTCGAGAGACATCGGTTTTTGTCGCATGCGATTAGAAGTGTTTCGCTTAGGTTATGCGATTGGAACACGAGTATAGTCTAAGTACTTTTGTAATTTAGTTACAAACTTCGAGCGAAATGTCAAATATAGACCCTTCGCAAGAGCGTCTCGATACATCTCTTGTTTGCACCGTACAATATTATGTTACGTAAATATGATCCGGATAACTGAATTTTTACAGAGATTAATTCCGTTAGGAGTCAAATTATGGGTACTGATCGTATCTTCTGCCAAAAATGAAATTTGATTCTCAAATACCACTGCATACTAATCATCATAGTCTAAATCTGTATGGCGTGATATTAGCATCAATACTTCACCACAATCCCATATGTTCAGATTACTGATCTGTTGTCAATTCCAATATGCGATTGTCATCTTTGGTAGGTCCAGTGAAGAATTTTCATCAATAACCTTTACTCATATGAATGACGTCATGGAATTTTGACTGTTATAATTTGCGTCGTATCAGATGGAGGTCGATTTGAGGGTTATGTCTGTTTGTATAATGGTTCTTTCTACTAATTATGTTAAAGAGGGTGGCATTGGGATTTACAAAGTAGGTGGCACTAGCAGAATCACGATGCTCACGTTTGAACGTAATATAAAATGATGTAAACTAAACCTTATAAAAAAAAGGTTCGTTATTAAGCGTTGTAGGGCACTATAATCTTTGAAATAATATTAGTTTAACATAGTGTTTCTCATTCTATATATTAAATATATGTTATCCACACAGCAACCATATTACCTACCATTTTGATAAACTGTGAATTTGTGCGCTGATAAACGCTCACGGTGTGGATGAACCTCGGGGTATGTTTTGTACTCAAAATGTTGAGTATGTAGTATGTTGCTTTGTGCGTTGTATGTTGCCTTTCTTTGTACGTAGTTTGTTTTCTTTGTGTGCAATATATTGTCTTTTATGAATTTTTTTTTGTATGTAGTATTTTGTATTTGCAAGTAGTATGATGCTCTGTATGTAACTTGTTGTATGCAGTATGTTGTATGAGTATGTGGTATGAGTATGTAGTATGTTGTCTTGAATATAGTATGTTGTTTTTGTATGTGGTATGTTTTCTTTGTGTATACTATATTGTTTTTGCATGTATATATATAGTGTGTTCTCTGTATATATGATGTGCAGCTGTATTCATATGCTGAATGTTGTGTTTGTATATGTTGTGTACTGCCTTTATATAGTATGTTATATTTTAATTTGTAACAAGCCTTTGATGAATCCGGATATAACAAAATCCAACACGGATTATTATGGATTTGCTAATTTCGATACCGGCTCCGGCTCCGGTATATTTATATAATATTATATGAAATAACTCATTACAAAGAGATTTATTAGGTCCTCTGAAGCAAAAAATGCAAGCATTATTGTGAATAATAATAGATAATATAATAATAATAATAATAATAATAATAATAATAATAAATAATAATAATAAAAATAATAATAATAATAAATAATAATAAAATATAAGTAAAATTAATAATAATAAAATAATAATATAATAATAATAATAATAATAATAATAATAATAAGAAATGAAGAAAAGAAGAAGAAGAAGAAGAAGAAGAAGAACAGCAGACAGAAGAAGAAGAAGAAGAAGAGAAGAAGAAGAAAGAAAAGAAGAAGAAGAGAAGAAGAAGAAGAAGAAGAGAAAGAAGAAAGAAAGAAGAAAAGAAGGAAGAAGAAGAAGTATTATATTATTATTAAAGTGAAAATATTATTATTATTTATTATTATTATTATTAATATTAATTCCTAAAGTAAATATTATTATTATTATTATTATTCTTAATTATTATTTATTATTATATTATTATGATTATTATTATTATTAATAAATATTATTATATTATTATTATTATCCTTCTTATTATTATGATTATTATTATTATTATTATTTAAATTTTTTTAAATTATTATTATATGTATTATATTATATTATTATTAATTATTATCAATATAATCTTAATGTGCAATTACATTATTATTTCATTATCAATTAATCATTTATCATTATGCATTAAGCAATTATCATTATCATCAACAAGAATCTTCTGTTGACCATCAACATCATCATCATCATCATCAGCAGGAAAAAAATAGTAATAGCCCTTAATCAAGAATCATTATTATTATATTTATTATAATTATTATTGATTATTTTATATGATTATTATTATATATTATATATTATTATTATTATTATTAGTTATTATTATTACTATTAAATTAATTTTATTCTATTCTTAGTATCTATTTTATATAATTTACTTTTCTATTTTTATTTATTATTATTATTATTATATTATTATTATTTTTATTTTTATTATTATTATTATTATTATTATTATTATTATTATTATTATTATTATTATTATTATTATTATTATTATTATTATTATTATATTATTATTATTATTATTATTATTATTATTATTATTCTACGCTTTAATATTATTTTTCTAAAAATGAGACATCAATGTCATTAGTATTAAAGGTACATTACAATAGCTATTATTATTTTATATTGCTATAACTCCATTATTGTTAACATTACAAAAGAATGTTAAGTATATTAACAATGCTTTGCCAAAACATATCCTCTTTATATTTTTCCTATATTGATTTTTCAGCCAATTATAATGGCCCTGTCGTATCCTATCTATCAAGTCCTTCTATCATGCTATCTTATTATCTATCATATTCTATTCTATCCTATCTATCTACTAGTCTATCTTCTAATACTACTATTCTATCTATCCATCTAATCTATCTTATATTTTATGATATTTTACTATCTATCTATTCTAACTATATCTATCTATCTATCTATCTATCTATCTAATGCTGTTCTATCTATTCTATCTATCTATCTAGGCTACTCTATTTATCTATCTATCTATCTATCTATCTATCTATCTATCTATCTATCTATCTATCTATCTATCTATCTATCTATCTATCTATCTATCTATCTATCTATCTATCTATCTATCTATTCTATCCATATCTAAAATATTTACTATCTATCTATCTTGCTATCTATCTATCTGTAATCTATCTCTCTCTCTCTCTCGTCGTCATCCTCTCTCTCCTCTCTCTATATATATATATATATATATATAATATATATATATATATATATATATATATATATATAATATAATATATATATAATATTATATATAATATATAATATATAGATATTATATATATATATATATATATATATATATTTATTTCACTACAGTTGGTAGAGTTCCAGAAAAAGAATGGATTTAAAACACAGCATGACATGATACACGGCCTTTGAAATTGTATAGATCAAAGGCAGTTCATAAAATAGACAAAGGAGTGTGCTTCAGACTTTGCCAGTGGAGTACACGTAAGATTGAGCATAGCTGTTAAGTTTAGGGTTATAGAGATTGATAAAGAAATGATGAGGATTTGTAGAACCCGTTTCAATGGAATAAATATGCGATTAAAGTTTTCAGAATAGACATTTGAGGATAATACTAAATGCAAAGGCGAACAAGAACCTTATATTACTGGAGTAACTGTTCAGAAGAAAAAAATACCCGCAATCTGAACAGAACTCCCAGCTTCTTTGAAGTCAAACTAGCAACCGTTGTGATACGAGGTTTCCAAGAGAATTGTTTATGCTCAGACCCAGAATGTTTATGTTATTAACAGGTGAGACATTAGGGCCGTAGAAAGAGATAGGAAACTTGGGAAGTATTTTTGAAGAGGAGATGTAAAGAAGTTGAGTTTTTAAAGAGTTAAATTTCACGAAGTTGAGGTGATCTCACCGGGAAATTCCACCTAGGCCTGCAAGATTAGAATCTGAAAGTTAATGTCTGGAAGCCGTCTAGATACAAAAGAGGGAGCAGATTTGAAATGAGTAGAAAGAATGAAGAGTTGAATTATCGGCATAAGAGTGAGCAGAGCTAGAAGTGCAGCTAAGAAAATAGTTGATGTAAAGCAAGAATAAACTAGGAGAAGAACAAAGACTTGAGGAACACCACAGTTGAAGAAAATTAGGGAGAATTCGATCCATCAACAAGAGCCGATATGGAACGTTCTGA
This sequence comes from Trachelipus rathkii, assembly GCA_015478945.1. Lineage (NCBI taxonomy): Eukaryota > Metazoa > Arthropoda > Malacostraca > Isopoda > Trachelipodidae > Trachelipus > Trachelipus rathkii. Next base: position 27,717 of record JABUQX010017443.1, on the reverse strand, counting down.
AAGAAAGATAGACAGGATTAAGAAAAGAGAAGGAGGAAATTCAAAGGAAATGAGCTTGGAGAGTGGTGACGCGTTTTAAGCGCCACCACGCTTGTCTTCGCATAATCTTTAAGAGAAGAAGACGATAAATCAGTGAGATTATATAGTATATCACCAGTTGACCTCGAATATCGAAGGCCAAACTGGTGATCAGAAAGAAGAGAGTAAGATTCGAGATGATCCAGGAAATGAGAGTTGAAGAGAGTTTCAAATGTTTTAGACAGAATACAAGTATGAGTTATAGGACTATAGTTATAAGGTTCAGAGCGGCTATCCTTCTTCAGGATAGGTTGAACATATGCGCGCTTCCAACACTGAGGAAAGGGTGAAGACACGGAGAGTAGAGCTGAACGAGTACAGGTGCCAGCTCAGAACCCCATTCCTCAAATATGTGATGGAATTCAGAATAAAATATGGGATAGTGTAGATCCACAGTTCTGTGCCGTGTAACCAAAGCTTTCTGGAGGGTGCTAAAGACTCCGTAGAATGTATAATACGAGTCGAAGTAGCTGTAATAGGTACCCTTATATAAGGGATTAGAGAGGTCATCGAGATTCTAATTCTCAAACATAGTATTGTAGGGTACTAAGATAACAGAGTATTAATTATAGAGATCACTTATCTAGAGAGGAAAGGAAGCCACGCGCAGACGAGAGATAGTTCAAGATGACTCTGGATATTCTGAGTGAAAAGAATCTAATCGAGTTCAGAGTAGAGCTAAGAAAGAACTAATATAGAGGTCAAGAGAGAAGAATGTAGAAAGTGTACAATTGAGAATAAAGCTCGTGATGTAGAATGAACTCATTTGGTATGTACCACAATTGAGTTACACACTAGGAAACAAGATTGTATAGAGAAAAAAGAAGAAGGAAAAAAAAGAATATGAGTGATTTTATGCTATTGTACAGGTTTTTTGCAGAACACCGCATATTTGTGAAATAAATAGGGGGGTATTATCAATAGAGTATAGTCTCTAAACAAGGTAAAGTGTAGATAAGTTAGAATAAAGTTTATTTGCAATGATTGGTGCGTGAACGAGCCCTGTCTCCGAATTGAGAGAGTTGAATAAAAAGTATGTATTTATGCCTTACATGTTAAGTTAACAATGAAATAGCAGATCCCTTCAACGGAGTTATAGGAAGATATAAGATAGGAGGAGGTAACGAATAAGGTTGCAAGACTACAAATATTTGAAAGATATGAGTAATGAAAGCCGAGATTTTAGTACAAGCTACAAAATTAAGAATTGTAACAATCCCAAAACCGAATTTTTATACATTTTTTTAAAAATTTATTTATTAGGCTCGACTAGTTTTCTGCTGTGAGAATACTTCTTCCCTTTTTTAAGGCTTACAATATAATGATAGAAATTTTTTTGATAGAAAAAAATAAATAGAAAAGTTAAAAAATAATAAAGTTTAAAATATATAAAATATAAAGATAATAAAGCCCAATAATATACTAAGACTTCAATTCATGCTTTATCAATTGTTGTAAGTATATAGAACGTTTTAAGTTATAAACAAAAATCCGATCTACTCAGTAATAAAAAGTACTGCTACAGGTATTTATGAACCGATTTGTTCATTTAAGGTCGAATTTTGTAGATGTACAAAATAAATGACACGAGAGGTATTTCTAACAAATCGTAGAAAGAGATGAGGGATATCGAGCACTGTTGTATTCGATGGCAATACCTTTCGCTCGATCAACAAATTGGTACTCAACTGTTCGTTCAGTCGACAGTGTTTTCCCCTGAAGAGACTGAGCATTTTATTGCTCAAGTAGGAGGGATGATGTAAGTGATCTAGAGTTCTACAATGAAAATACCTTTAATGCTACACACCTAAGGCGATACGATACCGATGCGGCTAAACAATACGTGTGGAAAGGCTTCGTACCGTCTTTCCTATTCAGGTGGCAGCGCAATCACCGCAATTGTAATCATATATAACTGATAAAAAATAAATAAATAAATAAATAAATAAATAAATAATTTGGAAATTTTTATTTTACCAAATTCAAATGTATTATTTGTTCTAAATATTATTTTAAACTTATATATATACAATTTTGTTATTCCTACCTCACTGAGAAAATATATAGCTAATTTTGAACTGAGTGGAATAGTTTGTTTTTAATAACCTAAACGTCAATTTTATCACGAAACGAATTAATCGACAACTCATTTTTGCAAAAATAAAAGTAGCACTTCAATATAATATAGTATAGTATATAATTATATATATGTAATATAATATTAATAGTATATATATTAATATATATATATATAATGAATATATATATATATTAGTATAATAAATAATATTATATATATATATATAGTACATATATATCATATAAATATATATAATATATATAAAGTATATAGTATATATATACTATAATATTTATATATATTATATATATATATAATATATGTATATATATATATATTATATAGGTTATATATTTTAATATATATATATTAATATTTAATATATAAGATTAATATATATTATTATATCTATTTAATTATATTAATATATAAAGTTATTAATTATATATATATCACTGATTATATTAGTTATATATAATATATTAATTAAAATATAGTATATTATATATATAAATAGAAATATATAATATATATTAATATTAATATTTATATATATAATTGTATATATATTAATTAGTATCGATGTATATGCTATATTCCAATGATAGTTACCGTGTATTTTTGGTGTAAAGAAGAGTTTTTAAGTTATTATATTGTATAATAAGTTATAATATAAGTAGTAACGGTAAAAATCAATAATAAAAATGTAACTTTTCAACCAATTTATTTATTTGGTAAAGGTTATATTAAATTGTGCAAAAAATTAAATTATACCTATGGATTTTACAAATGTAATTTAATATTATATATAATTAGATAATAATTATAAGATAAATATAAATTTAAAAAATGAAATTGATATATATATTAATTTCATTTTATAAGTTGATCTATGTTACAATATTATATAATATAGTATATTAATACATTTATAAATTAATTTATTGTAAATAATCTTTCATCAAACAATAAATATTGCAAGATAATGTGAATATGTATAGCTTAGGGACCTTATAACACTCGCTGAGTCCAATAATATGTTTATAATATTTTCATAAAGTATTTACATTAATTAAAGAATAATATATAATTGAGATGTGTATGAAGCGTCTGAACGGATCAATATAAAGTGGTTGTGAAAACTAACCTTTGGAGTCGAATAATAAAATATTTATTATGAGTAAAATTTGTATATATTATATTATTATATTTTAAATATTTTTAAAGTATTTATGATACCAGAGGGGTGAGGTAGTACCTATCGTACCCTACCCCCCCTCCTTATATATTTAGTCATACCCCCCCGTGCCCCCGCCAGAGCGGGGTGCCTATCCGCTTCGTCAAGCTTCGCTAGTTGCTCATAGGGGAGGTTGAGTACGAAAATAAAAAGTTATTATATATATAATCATATATTATATATTATATTAAGTTATATTATATTATATTCTTTTTAAAATATAAAAAATATCACCTTTTAATAAAATATTTAATAATTAAAATAATCGTAAAATAATCAAATGATAAAATAATGAAAGATAGCCTATTACCAAGTAAATAATCCAGATTGAAATAAATAATGAATATAATATATAATTACTAAAATAATTAATTAATTATATGAATTAAATATTTTCTAATTAATATATTAATATATATAAGTAAATATTAAAATATAAATAATAAAATAAATATAATATTATAAAAAAAAATCCTTTGTGTAAATTTCCTTAAAAACTAATATGAAATAGTGCAAAAATAACTTAGCTATAATATAATAAATGTTAATAAATATAATATTTGTACAGTATTAAAGAAATAAGAGGACTCATAACTAGAAATTCGATTTAGTTTTTATCTTTTAAAACCGTTTTAATCATGGTTTCATTTCTACTCTTCAGTCTTATAATTTAAATATACTCAATGATAAATTATAATATATTATATAATATATAATATTAATATAAGTATTATATATATATATAATATTATATATATAATAATAATATATATATTATTATATTATAAGATATAATATTAGTAATATTATTAATTATTATATTATACATATAATTATATATTGTCATATATATTAAATTATCATAACATATAATTAATTATATTATATAATTATAAGTAATTATAAAATAAAAGTATATTCTAAATTTTATTATAATAAATATATATAATAATAATAATATATATATTAATATATGATATATATATTATATATATATATATATAATATTAATACATTATTAATATTAATATATGATATATATTATATTATTATATATATTATATTATGTTATATGATTAGTTTAATTAATATATTAATATATTATAATATATATAAATTAATATATATTAATATTAATAAGATTATATATATTATATTTATATATATATATCCTTATATATATATATAATGTTTGAAATATAATACTTCCATTTAACAAAGAGATTAATTAGGTTCTACTGAAGAGCATAAAATGCACAGTTATGGAATAATAATATAATAATAAATAGAATAATAATAATAATAATAATAGTAATAATAATGAATAATGAATACATAATAATAATAATAATAATAATAATGAATAATATAAATAATATATAATAAATAAAATAATAATAAAAATAATAAATGATATTATATATTATAAATAAATTAAATAATAATAAATTAATAAATATAAGTATATTATATAATTATATATAATAATTATATATATATTATATATATTAAATAATATTATAATTATAATATAATAATATAATATATATATTTATTATAATTTATTATATAATTAGATATATATTTATATAATGTAATTAAATATAATTATTATTATAAATATTATAAATATCTATATATAATATATATATATATATATAGTATATATTAATATATATTAATATAATATATAATTAATATATACTATATATATATAATTAAATATAGATAAATATTTAATATAATATATATATATATTTAATATATTATTAATATATATATTAGTTTTATTATTTATATTTATTTATATATATATATATATATAATAAATATATATATATTTAATATATATTAGTATGTTGTTTTGCTTGCATGTAGTTAGTAACTATTTGTTTATTTATGTATTTGTTTGGATTTTAGTATTTGTTATATTTAGTAGTAGTCTTGTTTTAGTTTGTAGTTGTTTGTATATGTTATGTGTATTATGAATTAGTTTTGATATATATAATATTTATATTAATGATAATATATATATATATATTTATAATAATATATATATATAATTAATATATAATATATATTATTATATAATATATGAAATTAAGTAATATATAATAATATATATTATATTATAATAATAAAGATATATACTATACTATATATATATATTATATATATATATTATATATATAATTAATATTAATATATAATAAATATATATATATTGCAATATATAATATATATATTAATATATATATATATATATATAATATATAGTATATATATTAGCATATATATTAATTATAATATATATATATATATATATATATAATTATATATATATATATTATATTAATTATTTTATATAGTTATATAAAATATTATAAGCTCATTACACAGAGATGTTCATTAGTGATCTCTGGAAAAGCAAAATCATACCATTAATGGGAATATATATAAACATAATAATAATAATAATAATATAATAAGTAATATAATAATTAATATAAATAATAAATAGATTAAAAAATAATTGATAATTAAATAATAATAATTCAATAATTAAATAATTAAAATAATATATCATAATAACTTATAAAATAATAAGAATAAAATATAATAATTAGCAACGATATAAGAATAAATGCAATAAAGAAGAAGAAATGAAGAAGAAGAGAAAATGAAGAAGAAGGAAGAAGAAGAAGAAAAAGAGAAGCATAAGAAGAAAGAAAGAGAATAAGAAGAAGATAAGAAGAAGAGAAGAGAAGAGTACAGAAGAAGAAGAAGAAGAAGAATGAACGAAGAAAGAAGATAGATATATTAATTATTATTATTATATATATAATATTATTATATAATTATTATATTATATATAATTATTATTATTATTAATTATTTTATTAAATTTTTTAATATTGATTATTATATTATTTATTATTATTATTATTAATTAATTTATATATATATTACTTAGTTATTATTATTTAATTAATATTATTAATTATATTATTATTATTATTATTATTATTATTATTATTATTATTTAATATATTATATTAATTATATTATTAATTATATTATTATATTAATTATTATTATTATTATTTAATTATCATCATTATTATTATTAATTATACAAATAATAAAATTAATCAATTTAATATATAACATCATCTATATATCATTATCTATTTATCATTAATTCATATATTACTTTTCAAATCCATCCTCATCATCATCAATCATAATCATCAATCATAATCATCATATACATCCAATCATCATATTTTAATATTCATAAAATCATTATTGATTATATTAATTATTATTATTTATATTATATTATTTTAATTATTATTTATTTAATATATTTAATTATATTATTATTATTTAATTAATTTAATTATTATTAATTAATAGAACACTCAAAATTATCATCAAAATAACATTTAGGAAATTAGTCACCATTTATATTTATTTCATTATTATTTATTATTTTTTATTTATTATTATAATATATTTATTTATTATTATATGTATATTATATTATATTATATTAATTATTATTTATTTATTTATTTAAACTAATGTAAATTATTAATTTATAATCAATCAGTTATATTTTAATTTAATTAATTATTTATAAAATTCGTATTATTTATTAATTATTATTTTATATATTACTTATTATATTATTTATATTATTATTATCATATCTATAGCTTTGTTTGCACTCATTATACAAATTGATTTTTTCATAAAAATGCAGACATTTTCAATTCTTCATATCAACTGTGTCAACAGTATTCTATACCAGGCTACATCTACAATCAGCTCTTTATTATTTAATTATTTTCTATCACCTTTTCATCTTGCATTTATTAATCATCACACTCTATCTTCTCATCCTACTTTACAATAGAATCTAATTCCAACATTTTTTTTCTACTTCTCAAGGAGTAATCAGCTTTATATTTTTCCTATATTGATTTTCAGCCAATTATAATGCCTGTCTTCTATCTATCATCTATCTATCTATCTATCTATCTATCTATCTATCTATCTTATCTATCTATCTAAAGTTGAACTCTATCCTATCTATCTCTATCTCTATCCTATCTACTGCCACTACCTCATTCCTTTCTACCCATGTTCATTGATCAATTACTTTCATGCCCGTTATTAATAACTTTCCTATATCCTATTTAATGTTCTTGAGTAAATCCATTATCCTTATTACATTTGAACATACTTCTTTATTCTTATCCTATCTATCCTAGTTAAATTGTTCATGATTCTACCTACTCACTTACTCTCAACATCCTATAAAACATCTTCACCTACTTCTACCTCTACTTTAACATCTAAATCTAAATTTTTCTACCAGTTTTGTATCTTCAACACTTCAACCTCTACTTCAACTCTCATCTTCACCACTTCTTACTCATTATTTCCTATTCTTCTCTAATAATTTAGCGTATTTATCTATCCTATTCTCATTCCTATCTCTATCTTATCTATCTATCTATTCTCTCTCTCCTCTCCTCTCTCTCTCTCCTCCGTTTCTCTCTCTCCGGTCTCTATAACATTACATCATATCTCTATCTAGTTCTATTCTACTGCACTCTACTCATAATCTCATCTCTCTATTCTACTTCTCACGTATGGTATCTCTCTATAGCTCGTACTTATATCTCTTCGTCACATTCATTACTCTAACATACGTGTTTATTCACTCTTGTTAATTCTTGTTCATCTTGCCAACTCTTAATCATTACTTTCTATCTCGTTGCTAGTTCACTCAATCTTACTTACACTAGTATTATATTCTATCTGATATTACTTACTGCGATCATTCATATCTATCACTATCTCTATCATCTACTCTCATGCTCTTTCTATACTATCTCGTATTCATTCATGTCTCATACTACTCGTCTCTCACTTTCACTACAGTTTGTGTAGACATCGTCTCCATGAAAACCAGAATCGATTTGAAATACGGTACACAGCATCGACATCGATAATCAGCGGCCTTGTTGCAATCTATCTCTCGCGCGCTTTATATATCTGTGAGGCTATTATAGGTCAGATGCTCTATTCAAATTAGTACCAACGAGCGTTTCAAGACTTGTGGAGCCAGTGATTGTCACACAGTAATTGATTTGATAAGTCATAATAGCATGTAAGTTTTTAGGTTTTAATTGGCAAGATCATTAATAAGAGAAAGTAGGAATGAGTGGAAGCACCTTGACTGAGTACACCGAGTTTCACATTGGAATAAATTATTATATGTCTGATTAAGTTTTCAGAATAACATTTTTGGACGGATTACCATCCACATCAAGTATGTAAAAAGGCATACTAACTTTTTATATTCCTTTTCTATATTACTTAGAGGTCTAGTAATTTTATTATTCAGTTTTAATCTTTTATTATTTTGTTAATGATTTTTTTTTCATAAATCTTTCGAAGGTTTTTTTTCACTGGTCTATTGTGTATACTGTTATCTGTGCAAAAAACTTTGGGATACAGAACTCCGCGACTAGAACTCCTTGGTAATTCACAATGACAAGGTAAGGTCACACCTCGTTGCTGAATCTGCTTGTCCATGGCGGTTCATCCTATAGGAGAAATTTTCATAGTTCTCCATTCAATCTTTATCTGCCAATCTGCCTGGAAGGAATTCTTCTTCAAAATCCTCATCAAATTCTTCCACAATATTGGATCAACTCTTAATTCATAGTATTCTTCTTCGATCTTCCTCGATCTTCTCCAATTACTCACAATCTTCTTCAATCTTCCTCGATCTTCTTGGAACTTCTTCAATTTTTTTAAAGATTTTGTTAATTGATGTTCTTATTTCTCAAGATCTTCACATTTGCTTTAAAAAGAGAATTTGCACTGTTTTTTACAATAGTGTGATTCTTTCATTACGAGATCTTTCACTCCATATATGTTGTATGTCCTTTCACTGCGATTACTTCCCTTTCTTCCGACTGCGCTGAAATTTCAACTTCTTCACTTGATGGACAACAATTAAGTTCAGCGAGAGATTATTATAATGTTGAGTGACTAGATATGAAATAACATGTAACATGAATATATATCTGGAACCTCAGTATGCGTAACTTATAATAAACTACTAAAGAGGGTATGAGTAATAGCAAGATTTTGAAATGATAAGTAGAAAAAGAATATGATATTGACAGAGTTGTGAATATATAGAATAAGTGCAACGGCAATAATTAATTACGAGAAGACTTGCTAGCGATGCAGTAGTCTAGTAATGCTCACATGCCTAAGAACACACGATTCTTGAATGTCAAGCAGACTAAACCCTATACTAAGCTAATTGACATGAACAAATGACACTACACTGAGAACTACAACCCCTACTTACTACTAACTACATCTTTGGACTAGAAATACCAGGAACACTACTAACTGAGAATAGACTTCACACTGAATCCATCAAACTACGACTATACTAACTGTACTCCACTTAGAACTGAAAATCTCAAATGAGTATGGAAACGTTCTGAAACAAATGAAAAAGATAAGTACAGAGAATTTAAAATAGAAAAAGAGAAGTGAGGAAATATCAAATAATACAGGAGATAAAATTGAGCTTGGAAGAATAGTTAGGGTGAATAATCCATAATAATAGAGAGATAGTTTATATTAAGCGTATAAAATATAGGCCATAACACAATGAAAACATAACGTAAATAAAATTCTTGAGTTCTTATCAAAATGAGACATAATAATCTTTAAAGAGAAAGAAGACGAATAAAAGTTCATAATAAAGTTGGAAGATTTTCATATTTTGGTGAGTTAATGACAATATAGTTACATAATGAAATCTAAAAGTTCTATAGGGGATTGGTGCATTCCTATTTTTGTATTACATATCCTTTTTAATTATGAACTCTACATTCACTCAGCTCGACCTCTCATGTGAATATCCGATAGCGCCTCAAACACACATGAGGCTACACAAACCAGCAACGCAGACACACACACAAAACAGAAGCCACACACGAGAGTAAGATATCCACAGAAGATATCAACCTTAAGCACACATAATGCAACAAAAATCCAAGAAACGAAGAAAATAATCGAGAGACATGAGGTTAGGATTTATTTTTACTTCATGCAAATGTATTTGAGTACACATGAATGAGAGATAAATACTAAATTACAATGTAGCGATATACAGTTATTGATATAGTTTTTAATTACTGATTCTGATGATATTATAAGTAGTAAATAAGTAAATATTATATATATATATTTTATTATATAAATATAAATAATAATAGATATATAATATATCTATATAATATATATTGATATGTAAAGTCCACTATCCACGGGCATCAGCCCTATTCAAGAGGAGGGGGAAACTTCTAGGTAATTTCTACCTAGGACCCGAGCTGAGGAATTTCGAACGACCGCGCCTTGCCATGGTGACTGTACCGTCGCTCTAAACCGTTGTGCCACGTGAGCGTAAATTATAACTAAGTATAATAGTAAGATATTGAACATCAATACTAAAATATATATATTCATAGTATTATTATATATATATATATACTCTATTATATATATATATATAATAATAATAATATATAAATATAATATATATATTATATATATATATATACATTACATACAATACATACATCCATACATATATACATACATACAATAACATACATACAACATACATACATACATAACAGTACATACATACATACAGGTACATACATAACATAACAGTTACAACATTACAAACAACATATGCATACAGATACCTAACATAAAATATACCATGGTACAACTATCTTCTGGAATGTCATCTAATTTTCACATTCTCAGTTTTTTTTATACATTCTGGTGAGCACCGAAAATTGGTTTCCTATTACTATATGCAACCCATCTTGTTCTTAATAGGTTAATCCCTCAAGCAGCGGTAGTGTTTTATGTTTGACAGGGCACCCTAACTGTCGCTCTCTCGCGAGCAAGTCTCTTTCCTCAGACATCCTTTGATAGGTGTGACATGTCCGACTGTCATCTGCGCATTAAGGCGGCTTTGCCACCCCGTTTGCTCGAGCTCGCACCAACGATGACTTGCAAATTTGTGCTCTGGTTGATAGCGCACAAACGGTCCATATTATGCTGTCTTGCTGCAAAGATAGAGACTCTGACAGAGCGCTAGACACATCAGAATGGCGGAAAGCATATTCGGGCGTGGTCATGATAATGGAATATTGTGCTCCCCACAAATTGAAACCGCATGGGAATCCGCAACTTCTGGGTGTCAAACAGAGTAAGTGAGCGTGGAAGGAGCGCTACAGTCTATAAAACACGCTAAATACAACCAAAATCGGATCTCGTAAAGAAATCGCGCGTATGCGTGAAGGGTACAATGTGATTTTAACATTTGTGACCTTGAAATATGGCCTCCTGAGATCGAGTGCGATAGTCACACCATTGCAGTTTATTTTCTTGGGAGTTAGCGGGCTGTGGAATGTACTGGGTTTTCAGGGAACGGCGATCAGGCTCCGAGCAGATTAATACCTTCAATGACAAAAGATGGAAGTAACCATTTAAATACCCGTAGCACCAGGCGCCAAGCATGATATAAATAGATGAAATCTTTACCAAAAGCATTAAATTACTATAAAGAACCCCCATTGATCTTTCCCGACCCAATAATACAACGTTTTCAAACATAGCTTTAATGCGGCGTTTTATATTTCCATCGTGCAAACAAAACTCCAAATGAATCAACCCTATACGTAATATAGTATTCTATATATCCTAACTACTAACAATACTAATATATATTATTATAATATTAATATAATTATATATTTTATATATACATATATATTATAATTACTACAATTATAGAATCCATCATATAAATAAGATAGTTTATTGGAATGTGGTAATTAGTGAGTGTGTCGACAACGAAAAAAATTTCATACTGCAGACCTAGACCCAAATTGCGATCATGTACAACAAGTAGTCCTAACATGAATGTACAGGAAATTTTAATTTTTTCCTCCAATCTCCGTCTTTCTCTAAAAATGAATAATAAACATAATAAAATAATAATATAATGAATAATATAAATAATAATAATGAATAAAATAATAAATATATAATAATAAAATATAATAGATAAATATAAATAATATATAATAATTAATAAATAAAAAAAATAATAATAATAAAATAATAATAAGATTAACTGACTTTGGAAAACGATGAAAGAAACTAATAATAATACTAATCATAATTGAAAATAATAATGAATCCATAATTAAAATAATGAATAATAACATGAATAATAATATAAAAAAAAATAATAATTACACTTTGGATCAATTAATATAATAATAATAATAATAATAATAATAATAATAATAATAATAATAATAATAATAATAATAATAATAATAATAATAATAATAATAATAATAATAATAAAAACATTTTTGAACAGTTTTCAATCAGTATACGAATAACTAATAACAATACACAATAAACAATAACAATTAACAATATACAATTAACAATAACAATAATAAATATTTAATAATTAATACTTGATATTTTGTAATAATTAAATAAATAAAATTAATATAATAATAATAATAATAAAATAATAGATAAATGAATAATATATATATAATAATAATAATAATAATAATTAAAATAATAGTTATAAAAACATTTTTGAACAGTTTTCAAGTTCCGTGCTTCGATATCACCATGGGAACTCGGCGCTTATTTAAATCCATAAAAGGGTGCTTGGAAACCCCTATTTCATTCCGCTGGACTGCCCCTGGGTTACAGGAGAATCTAACCAAAGTTAAGAAATATGGGCGCAGTAATTGTTCGTTGCGACGAGACTTGCAATAATAACAAGAAAAATAATTTCACCCGTGCCATTGGTAAAAACTTCTGCCCATTGTGTAACGGCAACGCTGTTGTATATGGTTCAAATCCTAACACGGTTGAAAAAATTTTCTCAGTCTTATTATCGTAATCCTCGTAGCTACAGCTGTTGTGCACATTTTGGCGCTGCTTGACTTTGGTTAATTGTTCATGTCCCCAAAGAGCAACCCAGCGGAATGCCAGATGCCACCAATAGGGGTTCCAATCACTCTCCAATGAATTTAAATAACCGCGTAGTTCCCACGACGATATTGAAGCAGAGGAGTTTGAAAACTGTTACAAGGTGATTTTTTAGGGGGGAGAGCCGGATTGGAGCAGCGGTAGAGTCTCCTGAGCATTATCTAATGGCGACATTGCTGTCAATAGTTCAAAACCTAGCTCAGTTAAAAATTTTCACTCATATATATATATATATATATATATATATATATATATATATATATATATATATATATATATATATATATATATAAAAGCATATAATAAAATATGTATGAATAATATATATATATATTTATATATATATATATATATATATATATATATATATATATATACTCATATATATATATATATATATATATATATATATATATTTTTCTTTAACTATATATATTATATATAAATATATATATGTATATATATATATATATATATATATATATAATATATATATATATATATATATGTACATATATATGTATATATATATATATATATATATAATAATAATAATATATGTATATATATATATAATAATAATAATAATATGTATATAATAATAATAATTTAATAATACTTAGTCATATATATGTAATAATAATGATATGTAACTTATATATATATATATTCTTTATAATAATACTAATAATATATATATATGTAATATATATATATATGTATGATAATAATATACATGTGTAATAACATTTATATATCAATATGTAATTTTCTCATCGTAATAATATGTAATAATAATAATAATAGCCAATAATAACCAATATAATATATATATATATATATATATGTATATATATAACATATAATATATATATAATAATATAATATTAATATATATATATATATGTACATGTATGTACATATATAAAAAAATATGTATGAATAGTATATATATATATATATATATATATATATATATATATATATATATATATATATATATATATATATATATATATATTTTTATTTATTTTTTTATACTTGTGAAATCTGTGTGTTCAAATTCATACGTAAGAGAGATAGATACTGCTTCAGCGAGTGTTTATTGGAGAAAAATATATATAATTCTTATTATGAAGAAATTTATGTTAATGTCTGGTTTATATGCCTCCTACTTTCTTTGCAAACTATTTTCTAGACTAGTATTAAGAAAATTAAATGAAAATCAGAAGAAATTATTCAGAGAATTGGAAGTTAAAAGTAAAACTTATATTATTATTATTATTATTATTATTATTATTATTATTATTATTATTATTATTATTATTATTATTATTATTATTATTATTATTATTATTATTATTATTATTAATGTCTACTATTATTAACACTGTGATATGTGCTTATTACTTGAATTAAAACTCTTTATCAGCATTTATTTTAATGTATGATTTTGATGCTTTTTCAAGCCTCCTGAAAGTATTTCTTTCAACAGAAGAAATTTTCTTTAAAATTATTCTTGAATAAAATAAAATAATTGATTTAAGTATAGTACCAAGCTTTCGTCCGTACACTTCGGACATTTTCAAGGAATAAATTTTATTTTAATATTTTAACAATTTTGATAAAATAAATTTGCGTGTAAACTAATAACAAAAAATAAATAAAAAAAAAATTTGTTTAAAAGTTGAAAAGGGTTAACTTACATTGATTTTTGTCATTCAAAGATCAATTTCACAATTGGACATTTCGTTATATTTTATGTTTATCAAATTAGTTTCTGACTTCCTTGAAACATCGATTCCTAGTCATGCAATTCATAAAAATAATGTTTTTCTTGTTATGATGGGGAAGCCTTCTTTTATGCTGTTATTGGGATTTTTGTGGTGAGAATGTCGCAACATAAGTATAACCCTAGCAAAATATTTTAACATTTTAAAGAGAGGAACTTACACCCAAAAATACCGATAGCAGCATAAATGCTTCATCGATAGCCTCGGGGGAAATTTTATAATTGCGACTGAACTTCTTCCTAGACCATTAAAAACAATTAAAACCAATTTTGAAGAAAATAACCATCATTGCCTTCTATCAAAAGTCACAAGGTTTGGTGGCTTGGGTTCGATCCCACTCCTTCGTATCCTAGGTAATAATTACCTAGAGAGGTTCCCCCTCCTAAAATAGGGCAACAGAATGGTGCCGTTTACCTCATGAATTTTATCTTTGCAAGTGCCAGGAAGTTGCTCATGAAAATTCATGACTTGCACTCCCAAATTTGATTGAATAGAAAGCATTTTAAGATATTATATTAACATAAATTCTTTTTTACGATGTAATATTTAAAAGACTCATTTGAGGAGATAGAACCTCAAAAACTCATTTTATGAAATTTCTGCTAAAAAACATCTTTTTAAAAAAAAAAAAAAAATAATAATAAATAAATAAATAAATTTAAAAATAAATAAAAAAATAATCAAAAAAAAGTTTTTTTGAAACAGAAGCTAAAATAATTAGTTTTTTAGTTTTGCAAATCAAAGACTATATATATATATATATATATATATATATATATAATTTCTTTTTCTTTCTTTTTATATATATATATATATATACTATATATATATATATATATATATATATATATATATATATATATATATATATATATATATCTCTAAAACTAACTGTATATACACTCTATATATATATATATCTTTTTCTTTCTTTTTTCTTTCTTTTACTCAAGGGTTCTTCATCCTGTCAGCCGCGCAAGCATCTTTCTCCAGACATCCCTCTCCTGCACTATTCCTCTTCTCTTTAGCACTCTCATTTTTGGTAGCTGACATCTTTCCAGAGAGTCCTCCACCGACTCCGCCCATCTTTTCTTCGGTCTTCCCCTTGGTCTTCTGCCCTCTGGTGTCCATTTCCATCTTCTTTTCGGCATTCTCTCCTGCTCCATCCTCTCCAGATGTCCCCACCATCTCAATCTCCCCACATCCATCTTCAGTATCATCTTTTTCACCCCTATATCTTCTCTAATTACTTCATTCCTTATTCTGTCTCTCCTACTCTTTCCAATCATAGTTCTTAAGTACTTAATACCCTCATCTCCGCCGCTTGTATTCTACTCTCCTCTCTTCTCGTTGTTGTCCATGTTTCCGCTCCGTACAGCGGCATTGAGGTCATATATATTTATATAATAATTGTATATATATATATATATATATATATATATATATATATATATATATATATATATATATATATATATATATATATATATATATATATATATATATATATATATATATATATTATTTTACATTATTAGACCTTCAGGGAACGGGCTGAAAAATAATAAAAAATTATTTCATTTTGTTTAGTTTATCTTTTATTTGCTACTTCCTTGCTAAAAAAATTTACCAGAAATAAAGAAAAGATCAATTTATTCCCACTGTTAAACTATTGCAACGTTATTTTGCTCCACTTTAGCGGTATTGTCCAGTAAAATATTCATGTTACCATTCCAGGTCATTTTGTAAATTACATGATAAAGGTGTATGTCGATTTTGGACAACAAAAATAAATTCTCCGAGTCTCAGCTTATATATCTGTTTTTTTTATTTAAAATTATGAGCACTGCATGTTCATCCCTTTAAGTTACCACCAAGTGAGTATGCTAGATTTAATATTATTATTATTATTATTATTATTATTATTATTATTATTATTATTATTATTATTATTATTATTATTATTATTATTATTATTATTATTATTATTATTATTATTATTATTATAAAGACATGACCTTTGTATCAAATGCGCAAATAAAAAAAAAATTACGTTAATTATAATAATTATCTTTCAAAATTATCTTTTATAAACTGAACAGGAGAGGATCTGAAGAAGAATCGCTGAAAATAAACATGGATAAATATATGGGGCTGGGGGATAAGAATTGGTGAGTCAGATCCACTTTTCCCATCCCCTAGCAACCCAAGTAATTTTTATACACATTATGTGTGTTGTAAATATCGACTTACATATATATACTTGTACCTCTGCTAAAACACATCTTCTCTCTCTCTCTCCTCTCTCTCTCTCTCTCTCTCTCTCTCTCTCTCTCTCTCTCTCTCTCTCTCTCTCTCTCTCTCTCTCTCTCCA
>JABUQX010017443.1:0-2500 GCA_015478945.1 Trachelipus rathkii | reverse complement strand
TATAATATAAATAAATATATATAATAATAATATATATGTAATAATAATAATAATATATATATAATATAATAATAATAATAATAATAATAATAATAACAACATAATATAGCATAATATCTATGTAATAATAATAATAATAATAATATGTAATAATAATATATATATACTAACTTATATATATATACTATCATACGCTCGGAAGTGATCGTGAGCCTACTTCTTTGGCGTACCCAAGTATCACCTTGCATACCCCCCCTGGGTACGCGTAAACCATTTTGGAGGCTACTGGCTTAGATGATTTAAACTTATAAACGTACAGTTTTTAATATATTACTTTGTATATTTCTTTTGAAAAGGAGAGATTAAGGAGATATTCAAATTGCAATTAATATGTTAAGTTTTTTAAACAGAGGTAATGTCTGCTTTTATTAAGCAGAAGCACAATACGCTTTTGCATTATTATGACTGGATATGTGTTTTTATTTTAAAGGTGTACGTAAATGTGAGCAAGAAATATGTATTTAGTATTATGTATAATGGGATGTATTTTTGTTAAATAATTTCATCAGTGCATACATGTATTTTGCTAGCTTGTTTGCTAATAAATTTATGTGTTCCTTAAAGGTTATTTTTTCGTTAATTACAGCTCCAAATATTTATGCGTTATTTTCACGAGTTAATTCTGTCATTTATTTTGATTTTAAAATTATTCCCTACGTTTCTGTTGTTTATTATAACGTTTGAAGTTTTTTTTTCAAATTTAGTCATGATGTTTGATAGAGTGTTTTCAACTTTTTGAATGAGGGTTTCAGGGGTTTGTCATTAATTAAAATATTGATATATCATCTGCAAAAGATACAGAGAAGGGGTTGTGGGAGTTGATTAGGTCATTCATATATATAGAGAAAAGTAGTGGTCCGAGTAAGGAACCTTCTGGAACACACATTTTATTTTGTTGTGCATATCAGATAATGTATCTCCCAACTTACCATATTCAGTTCTTTCTTTCAGATATCTTTTAAACCATTGTAAATTCATACCTCTGAAGCTCAGCTTATTTAACTTCAGTATCAGGACATTATGGTCTATTGTGACAAAGGATTTCGTAAAATCTAATAACAAGAGGGCCAACTACTCTTTGCTTTCTAATTTTTTATAGAGTTTTTTCGGTTTGACAGATAACTCGGTCAGAATTTGACCGCCCTGTTTTGAAACCAAATTTTAAGTAGCAAAGTAGTTCATTTGTCTTCTAATATTCGATTAAATGTTTGAATAAGATTTTTGTCGATTATTTTGCTAATCGTCTGTGTGTAATGCATAATTGCTCTGTAATTTTTCGGGAGGGATGGGCTGTATTTTGTAAAAGTAGGAGTCGCATGGGATACTGACAGTGGTTGAAAGTACACTTAGGAAAAATGAGAAGTGAGACATTGATAAGTGTGCCAGTGGGGTGGATATGGTGTATGCAAGGACCTTGTATTTGTGGTTTGGAATACTAAGGATATTGCATTTCTTATTCCTTTAAGCCTGTAATCATCTTTTAAAATAAAAAATGAGAGTTGTATTGTGGGGAAAAAAAGCTGCAAAAGTTTGTTAGTTGTTTGTTTGCCAATAGATCGGTTCCAATATTAACGAAGTATTTTTTATTGAGTGTATTTTAACTAATAACATGTTGAAAATGCAATAAGGGTTCCTAAACCAGTTTTATGCCCACAAATACTTAACTTTTAATCTCGCACTTGTGACGCAGACAAATTACACGCATATACAAGCACACATACTTTATGCTAACGGCATAAAAACGCTCTACAAATGCACATGAACTGCATATAAAAAAATAATAAATAGTACAATAATATTAAAATGTAATAGTAATAGTAATAGTAATAGTAATAGTAATAGTAATAGTAATAGTAATAGTAATAGTAATAGTAATAGTAATAGTAATAGTAATAGTAATAGTAATAGTAATAGTAATAGTAATAGTAATAGTAATAGTAATAGTAATAGTAATGCAGATATGTATATATATATATATATATATATATATGTATAATAGTAATATGTATATACTGTATCCTATATTTAACATCTATGTAATTCTTTCAATATATATATATATGTATATGTATTTATTTAATATGTATATGTATATATATCATATATATGTATATAACCAGCAATAATATATATATCATATTATATTATATATATATGTATATATGTATGTATATATAATATATATAATATTTATATATATAACTATATATATATATATATAATAATAATAATATAATATAATAATAATATAATAATAATATGTATATATATATATATGTATATATATTTATATATATATATATATATATACACTATTAAGAACTCTTATATCTATCGTCTTTCTATATATATCTAAAAAGAAAAATAATTTTATAAATATATATATGTATATATATATATAATATATATATATAATAATAATAATATATGTATATATATA
>JABUQX010017442.1:37500-47191 GCA_015478945.1 Trachelipus rathkii | reverse complement strand
CTTCCACTCTCCCTCCCATCCATTTTCATCAGTACGAAAGCACCATCCTATTCCAATTAGTTCTATGCAGATTCCCGCTTATTCTCATTCTTTAACCCATTTACACGCTTTTTCCAGAAGAGCTCCTATCTTGTAATCCCATCATCCTCCTTCCAAAACTGTTCTATTAACCTCCTTTTCCTCCTACATAATAACCTTTTAGATTTCTTTTTTTTCCCCTTTAATAGTTGTCCTTTAGAGAAAATTCAGCATTTGCTTTTATTACATTCAACCACGCTTTATTTTACTTTTAACCGCTTTGCATCGCCTCTTTCATTCCCCCACTTACTGTTAACATTCTGACTTACTACTTTAGCACAACCACATACTTCCTTTGCATTGCTAACAACAGCTTCTTTCATTAACTTCCAGATTTGGTTGTTCAACTGTTGTGACGTCTGGGTGCAGGAGTCTGCTAGCATCCCGGCGAATCCGTAAGCAGCTTTTGGAAAGAAAAACGATACTTTATTCGTTAACAACATACAATCTTGACATCTAAGATTTTCTTTATATTGAAGTGGTCGTCATTCAAGACCCAGGGCAGAAATGTCAACCCCTCAAATTGGTTGATCTCGGGAAAAAACAGAGTGACAAGATGAACCCTTATCAAATAATCGAAACAAACCATCAAATCCAAGTGTTCGTTTCTGTTTGTTCTCTGTTCGGCAGTCCTGTTCAACCTGTACCGTACTTCTCAAAGCTTCTGCAGGTGCGGACCAACTCTGGTGACCTAATGTGTTGTGCAAGAACATAGTCTCACCTGAAACACACGTACTACCCCGTCCTTCCCAGGTCCGGAATTGCGGAAGTGTTGCTCGCTGCAGTCAGCTGGGGGAGGGAGTTCGTTGTGCGTCTGGTTGCAAGAGGCTCTATCACCACTGAACGAATCCTAAGGCAGCTATCCGGGAAAGAAACGCCATTTTATCCGTTTACAACACTTACCCGCTTAACATCTAATATTTTGCTATTGAATGTGGTTATTCAGAATTCAACCCCTTCAAACTGATTTACTTGCGAGCACACTCTTAAATTTTTATTCCTTATTACCCTTGTTCACTCTATTCATTTAAAAAATTCTACCCACTTCCTCCTTTATCACCTTCCTCTCCATTCCAAGCCCCCACTAACTTATAACCTACTAACTTAAATTTTTACATAAAACAACATAATGCATCCAAACTTCCATCCCCAACCCCCACTAATTTAACATCCTAAACACATACTCAACATCTTCTTCACCAAACACAGAAAATCAATCATACTATTCTCTTGGATACCATCTCTACTTACACCAACTCTAGTATACTTATGAATACTCTTGTGTTTACAGAAAGCATTACTTACACACATACCTCTCTCTTCACAGAAATCAATCACCTTCCTACCACAGGGTTCACACTGAAATTTTGAAATTGAATTCCCTGACTTTCCCTGACCAACTATGCAAATTTTCCCTGTCCAGCAGTTGTTCATTTATTTTTTGGAGCGTAAAATATCTATTTAATCATTATTGCAAGCCATTTACTCAGTTCAACACATTAAATTATGAAAATACTTTAAAACTTTATCATCATTACTTGGATGAACTTAAAAAAATATTTTTTTTTTTTTTTTAGTATCAGCCTAAACCTTCCCCATAGCCATCCAATGCACTCCTTTTTAATTATCCAAAAAAGTAAACAGTTTATATACAAAAAGAAAAAAAAATTAAAAGCTTACTATTAAAACCTAGTGTGGTAACAATGCCACAGTGATCACAAAAGTTTTTTAATATAGGTCAATAGTTACTTCTAAATTAGTAAGTTGAAATCTGATTTTTGATTTTATAGAGTCTTCTTCTGTCAAAAAGCTTTCAGTTTCAAACATCTTTTCTCTGCTCTTCAAGTCCAAAGATCTGTATGGATAATTTTCTTTTCAACTTTTTCTATTCCTCTTCTTTGGTTTCTGTTTGACGCTTTGAGAGATTCTCATATCCTATGGGCAGGCTCTTACCATGTCACTTTTTGAAATATAGAACTTTAATGTTTAAAACTTTCATTAGGATCTATAAATTGTGCACGTATTCTTTGAGAAGATCAGACTATGTCTTTTTCAGATTCTCCACTAAAAATGCTAATCAAGAAAAATTGGAAGACAGAACGCATTTCCATGCGAAAATTTCAGTCCTAATTTAAAAATTTGCCACAATTCAACATAAGATTCCCGATACTTTGAAGGAAAAAAAAAAGCTAGACATAAGTCTCTTAGAAAGACAATCACTATTCCAAAAATATTTTAAATTTAACTTTCAGGGTTAGAATTGAGCTTTCACTGCAAATAGTAGAATGTAATTGTGCGTTTGCTCTTAGAAAATAGGAGCAAGTCCATGGTAATCACCATATTATACATTTCATCGTGCCCATTTTTTAAAATTGAAGCTGTATTGCACATCTTGGAAAGATTAATTAAATGTTTGCCCCTATATCTGCACACGAGTTTAAAGACATTTTATCATCCACCTCCTTTAATGCCCATATACTATTTCAGATCCCTTAACATCATCTTTAATGCAAAAAGATGAAACTAATTGATAAACTGGTTGGGTTGGTTATTAATAGAACACTCGGGTCATTTAACAATCGGTTGAGTATGGATTAAAGTTGATATAATGGCATAATTTTCAGTCCACACTTTCACTAATATTTGCAATATTAGAACATGTAAGCAAAAAAGATTTCTAAATGATGGTTGTCTCCTGCAGAGTTTTGATTAAATTCAAATGAGTTCCCCTCTTGAATGTGAAAACTTCGGCTTGGTTTCCCATGTTAGATAGATCAAAGTTTCTTTTTACATACTTTCAGTGATGCGCTTGGAACTATCAGGTTTCCATTACCCACCACCTATTAACTAAGGTTTCTCAGTTGACGTCTAAACCGATGGTCGTTAAAGTTAGTTTTTTTTGTTGAATCATTTAGTAAAATTAAAAATAAATACCTCAACTGCAAAAAAAAATCCAAAATCACTTTGTCAAACATCAAAAATATAAAATACCTAAAAGAAAAAAGATTTATAAAAAACAGATTAGTCATAAGTCTAAAAACACTCATCCTTATATCAATTTATCTTTCAATCGAAAGGATAAAACTTGGAACACCTCTAACCAAACAGAATTAGGAAGAATAGTAGTATAGTGAACTAAAAATAGAACAGAAACAGGATAGAAGTAGATTTATGGAATGTCATTCCTCGCCCATCTTTTTCATTCACTTATCAAATACATTTCTTGTTCCACAATTATACAGTAAGGAAAAAAAATATATCAAAAATATGCAACTTGGTCCATGGATCATTCTTCATAAGTTTTGAAATTTTAAAAATTTCCCTGACTTTTTTGGAATTTCCCTGACTTTTAGCATATCTAAAAACCTTTTTTTCCCCTGCCTTTCCCTGACCTTCCCTGACTTTCCAGAAAGTGGAACCCTTTGTTACCATTCTCAAAATTTTTCTCCCGACACCCTAAAACCACGCTGTGTATACCATACCCATTGTCCCTTTTTGATACGCTATCCAACCATTTAGTCCCCCAATGACAAACAATCTGAAGCTCCCTTACTTCCACCACCATCCACAAAACATCACTCAAAATTTTATCCCAGCAAATCGCACTCTCTTCAACATTACCCTCAGATGGACCATATGTCACAACCACTCATACCTTGACCTATTCAAACTTAATTTAACCATTAAAATTCTAATACTCACTAATACAAAGTCTACCATAGCTCTGTACCACAAGTCACTCAACAGAATTGCAACTCCATCTTATGCCTTCTCATTTTCTTTTCTTTCCACTCCAGCGAACACACACATTTCACACCACACCACTCATTTTTCACTGTTTCCTTTTTATCTTTGTTTCAGTCACAGCAAGCAAATTTGCCCTTTCTAAATACATCCATCACCTCTCTCCTCTTCTCCTCAACATTTATTCCTCTGACATTCCATGGTACCCATACTATGTAGATTCATACATTTTCCGCTGAAAAGAAGGCAGTTTACGATGATCCACCTACCTTCTCCGAGGCATGAACTAGCGTTCCTGGCAAAAGGTAAGTGGTAGCGGGCAGCCAACCCAACTACCACTGTCTCTTTATCGCCTTCTTCGACATGCAGGACATTTAATGTGGGCAATTCTTTTTTCCCCACACATAGGGATATAAGGGGATAGGTATGTCTGTAAGATGTTGTCTAGTTGTCTAGGATAGAGGATGTGTGAATATAAGTATGTGTACATGATATGTGCATAAAGGATGTCCGTAAGATGTTGTTTGGAAGATGAGTGTGTAATTTGCTATAAAAGATGAAACTCAAACCATTAAAAAATGGAACTGTAATTTCAATTGCTGAGAGATAGTGTATACTCTCCATATATTATATATAATATATAATATATATAATATATGATATATAATATATATTATATATATATATATATATATATATATATAATATAATATATATATGATATAATTATATATATATATATATTGAATATATATATAAATTATATATATATAATATATTATATATATATAATATATTATATAATATATATATATATAATATATTAATATGTATAGCTTCTATTATTTATAATATATTTTAATTTAAAATTATATATATGCAAATATATTATATAATAGTATATATATATTTATATTATATATAATAATAATATAATAAATAATATATATAATATATATATATATATATATAATATATATATATAATATATATATATATATATATTATAATATAATAATATACCGTATATATAAATAATATAATATATATATATATATATATATATAATAAATATAATAATATATATAATATATAATATATATAAATATATTAATATATATTGGTTTCAGCTATACATTGTATTTTTTTTTCATTAAAAGTAAAGAACTCGATGTTTACGTTCAATCTTTATTTTATCAATTCTTCTTATATATCTTAACTATAAATTCGGTTTTATTTTTTAATGTAACTATTTATATTATTATTTTTTTATCAGCTTTAAAACTACTCTATAATAATAATTCATATTATTAGTATTTATATTAATTATTATCATTATAATATAAATCATGTATTTATTATTATTATCATATATTATTATGTATTTTTTATAATAACATATATACTAACACTGGTTTGTTCCATAGGTTCGTCTTCTAATTTTATTATGTTAGATTGAATAATTTTAAACATTTATTGAAGCACTTCTGTGTAATTTATCCCTAAGGGAAAAGAAACTGGTGTCGGATGGATTTCATTTTCTCATAAACCATTTTTGAAAAATTAATACATTATAAAACTAACTAATTTTTTTTGTTTTAAGGTGTTATAAAAATTGAATGTTAAGAGATAAAATTAATTCTCTCGTTATTCCAATAAGCCAAACATATTAAAAATTATTTTGAAAGTGGCAAAAGCAACCAACTTCAATTGTTGACCCCGGCAAGTGACAATTCGTCCATTCAGACCATTGTCTCATTTTGTATAATCTAATATATTGTTATATATTTTACATTATTTTTTTATTATTTTTATTTTTATTCAATTTTATATCATTTATTAACCCTAAATTTACATAACTTTTTTAAAATTGTAAATTTAATTTGGTATTTATTTTATTTTTCAATATGTCCACTACTACTCTACTACTACTACCACTACACTACTACTTTCTAATATTTTATCTCTCCTACTACTATTACACTCCACCTTTCTAATATATTATCTGATTCTGTTCCTACTTCTTCGATATATCCCTCTCCCTTCTCTTTTCACTCCAAATTATCTAATCTCCGGCCTTTGTATGAATCCACAACAATATCTGTTACAACAATAACAATCGCTAAATCAACAATTATTGATGTCTCAACATCAACAAAACCTACATCAGCAGAGTACTCCACTGCCACCTCCTCTTTCTGCAACTATGCCAGTGACTACCTGACCTATGTCGTGTTCCTCGTCTGACCCCACCGCAATTCGGAGAGATGATGTTGATTTTACGATTCAGCAATTTGACATTTTCCTTGCTTCCCTTCCTACAGAATTTAATAAGGCTAATGCTTTTCTGCTCTCCATTCCCTATGAAGTTCAGAAATCAATCCCTAATCTTTTACCTTCAATCAGCCTCCTCTCTCTCTCCTGGATTTCTACTCTTTGAATTATTTCGTCGCCATTCTTTCTCCTTCTGATTGCGACCCCGTTTTCATGAATGTTGGTGATCGGTCTTCCTTCACAGCTTCTTACCTGTATGCTCTCTATTTCTGGTCCCATTGCTGATAGGAATTATTTCTGATCCCCTTGCTGATAGTAACCAATCTCTTCATTGCACTCTTTCTCGGGACAATCTTCCTGCTTTTGTAGTTAGCTTCCTTATCTCTTCATGGTGACGCTGGCTCTTCAAAAATTTAGCCCGAATCGTAGCGGATAATTATTTATTCATGCAAAGAATCAATTTTTTTCTTTTCCCTATTACTTATCCAGTGCTTTACCCCCTATGGTTCTAACTCCTTTCGCGATTATACCTCCTCTTCTCTCTTCTATACTTTCTCCTCCAATTGCTTACTTAAACTCCCTTCTCTTCCTTCCGGATATCTTTCGTCTTCCGCTAGATCTAATCTTCCTCCTTACTTCTGCTCCTTCTTTCTCTTTAACATTTCTCCCTCTCCTCCATCTTTCCAGAATTCAACCATTTAGACCCTCTTACTAATATTCTTACCCTTTTGAACAATATGAATGTTCAGATTATTTCCTTGCAACAACAAATGTCTTCTATCTCTCGTTGTCAGTGTCAGCAATCTGCATCATCTGCATCTTCTCGCACTAGATCTCGTTCTCCTTCACCTTCCCATTCTTCTTTGCCACAACCTCTTCAGGGTTCTCCTTTATGCTTCTATCATTATCATTTTGGTGTTAGAGCACCAACTGCATTCCTCCCTGTAATTTTAAAATCTGCGAAAATTATCTCAGGAAACTAACTCCCCCAGGGGGGGGGACCGTAAGATTCATTGCGCTCTCTCCTCCTTGGTCATTTCCTCCAATGCCAATTCTTTGATTCGCTCCATATCCTACTTGTTTCTATTGTCCTATTTTATAGGTTTTCCCAAGTTTCTGAATTCCTATTTATTCTTGTGATTCTTCTTCTGTTTCTTATTCCGAAGAGTTAATCTTTCTTCCAGCGTTCCAGCTTTTAAACGAATATTTGACTTGGTTGATTCTAAACGATTTTCCTTATTGACTCGGCAGTCAGTTCTATTTGAATGTTCTATGGTTTTTGTTTTCTTCCTCTTCCGCCTTTTGTTTTCTCGATTACGGGCTGCAAGGGGTTTTCTAACATTGCTGCATTATGGTGGATTAAACTCCTTATTCTATCGTTGGACTGCTTCGTTCTTTCCGTTGACTTTCTTCTTGGCCGATGTTACACCAAAATAATCATTGGTGCTGATATTTTGTTTTAAGTCATTTCAATATTCTTATTGACTTGGCCAATAGTCGTCTACTTATACACTAGCTTCTCTTTCTTGTAATGTTCCTTATCAGCTCTTGTTTATAGAGCAATCTCTTCCTGATTCCTCCTTTCTTCTATTCTCTTTTCCACACCTTTGGCATCTGAATTTTTCTAACCTTAATCCAGCCATTCTAATCTTTCTCCTGCCGTTCTCACCATATGTAATGCATTACCATGAGAACAAAAGGTTTAGTCCTCGCTGTTTCAAGGCTCGCAGGACTTCTCCAAGAAATGGTGTTAAAATGTTTGCGATACCCTTGAGGGATCTGCTTCTGGAAAAAGGTATTGTTTCCCCTTCTACTTCTCCCTTACCGTTCTCCGGCTTCACATTTGTTTTTTAAAAAAGGGGCCAGATTTCTTTTCTTTTGTTGGGGACTACCAGGTTACTCCTAAATTTCTAAAACTGTGCTGGATACTGTAATTCTTTCCTCACCTTTTCATGATTTTTACTTCTTCTCTTAAATGGAATCTGTACCATTTTTTCTTTCTTGATTTAAAATCTTGCCTTCCTTCAGAGATCCTTTAATCCTATGATCATCCTAAAGACTTGTATTTGACAACTTGCCTTTTGGCAATTTCATTGTATAATTATGCCCATTTGGTCTTCTAATGCCAGTGCTAATTTCCAACGTTTTTATAGATCATGTTTTTACGTGGTTAACCTTTGTCGTATGCTTACATTGATGATCTATTAGTTGCTTTTCGTTCTCCGGAAGAGCATCTTTCTCATCTCACTTCTTCTTTCCTCTCGTTTATCTCAAGCTGGTCTCGTTTTAAATTCGAGAAGTGCATTTTAGGCTGCTTCTCTTAAATTCTTGCGACATTAAAATTTCTTCTTCTGCGTCTTTCTCCGACTACGCTGATTACTCCCGTGTTTTCTTGGCTATCTCGTAAAAAAAATAACTCTTTCCTACCACTCAGAAGATCTCGTGCTTACTGTAGGTCTCCTTAATTTTCTATTGTCGTTTCCTCCCTAAGGCTGCTGCCATATAGCTCCTGTTACTGCTTTGCTTGTCAAAGGTCGTCCAGGCAGCCGTCGACAAATGGTTAATTGACTTGATGCTGGCTTGTCGAGGCTTTTGAACAGAGGTAAATCTATGTCAATAACACTCTTGTTTCTGACGGGGGTATGTGAATGAACATGGTGCGAAACCCGGCCTATTTTGTGGACGCCATGATTGATTGGCTGTTGGAGCTTCACTTAGAGCAACTGCAAAATTGTGTGCTTGGTTTCCTCTCGCTTTTTATTCTCAGGGAAAACTTCCTCCTGCTTGTCACTCGCATAGTACTGTGGTCAGTGAACTTTTTGCTGCTTATTCTTCGATAAAATACTTAGATATTTTTCTAAGCGTGCAGCTTTATGTCACACGGAAATTCATAAACCACTAACCTCTGCATTACTTCTGTTTTCTTACACTATTCTCCTCGTTGAATTTTGTCATCTTACTATTGCCCAATTGACTACTGATCATTCGTTCGTCACATTCCTGGCCGTGATAACATCTAGGGCCGATGCTTTACTCGTGGGTTGGATTCAGGTAAATGCGGTTACGCCTTTGCCTACTTTAGACTACTCTGCTATGTCAGCTTCTCAAATGGGGAAGATACATTCCTCCCAAAGATACTTATTCAAACTTCAAACTCGTTTCTTTACCTGATCTACTGTTCCTTTAATTGATGGACATTTCTCGTACTGGCAGAGTTCGTCCTTTGTTTCCTTGCTGCTTTTCGAGAACAGTTTTCTACCCGATTCATTCTCTTTTTTCATCCGTGGTATTCTGTCTCAAAACTTTTAGCCCTAAGGTTTTTGGGCCTAAAACATGCTTACGTGACAATCTCGTTTTGGGCTT
Source organism: Trachelipus rathkii (assembly GCA_015478945.1). Lineage (NCBI taxonomy): Eukaryota > Metazoa > Arthropoda > Malacostraca > Isopoda > Trachelipodidae > Trachelipus > Trachelipus rathkii. Next base: position 37,732 of record JABUQX010017442.1, on the reverse strand, counting down.
AGTCATGTATGGCTTGTCAAAAAAACCAAAGTTCATTAGACATATAGTAAAACCTCCTTAAGTTTCATTTCCTTTTACCCTCTTGTCTTTGATCTCTCATCTGATCATTTGCGGCCCTCTTCTCCTTCGCGGGTGTAACTTATTTATTGACTATGGTGGACCAGTATACTCGTGCCGTAAGTTATTCCCTTTCTTCCCTAACTGCGGAAAAATATTGCTACCGCTTTTCTTA
>JABUQX010017442.1:10000-32500 GCA_015478945.1 Trachelipus rathkii | reverse complement strand
TGAATATAGTTTGGTGTAGCTTCTGAATGGAAATCAAAAGTATGTATGACGATTAGCTGAGCGTGTGTAAGAAAGAAATGGTGTCAGAAATGATAGTTAGTACTAATAGTCGGAGTGAGGCAGGGTTGGTTATTCTCCTTGTTTATCAATTGTATATGTTGGGTTATGAAAAGAATTAGAGTATGGGGTGACAGGAATGTGTTAGAATAGATGGAAGAATGGATGATGATGGAGGGTGCACCCTACCTATTATATACGGATGATTTGATGTGTGGCGAATCTTGAAGAGAGCTGAGTTTTGAGAGGATTGGGAAGAGAGATGGCAGGTGGGTTGTAAAAGGAGGGGTTTTGAAATAAAACTAGATAAGAGTAATTATGGTTGTGAGTGAGACAAGTCCTCAAATTATGTTAGATGTGAGCAGCTGAACAAGTGTCTAACATTTTAAATTTTAGATATGTTGGTAATGTTAAGGATGATGCAGACTGCAGAGTGTAGTAGGAAGTTGTGAATGGTAGGATAGGTGCTGGTGCATTTATATTCGTTGTGAATTAAAGGACAGTCTTGAGTGACGCTAGAATCCGTGCAATGAAGTATGTTGTTTACCTGTGTATTGTTATAGTAGTATACTATGCCTGAATTAAGAAGTATAGATCTAAAGTTCTATATGTTCAGGTGGACAATCTTAGAGGGTGTTAGGTGTGAGAAAATTGATAAAATGAGCAATGAACTTATTAGAGAGTGTTGGTGTGAAGAAAGGGTAAACGAAAGAAAAATGAAAGTATGTTGAGATGTTTGTCATGTGGAAAGATGAATAATAGTCGGTTGGATGTATAGTGTGAGTGATGTTGGGAACCGACCGACTGCGTTGACCGAAGAAAAATCTGATGAGTCAATAAACAATTCTGAGGAGAAATTGAGTTTGCAGAGGCGAAAAAGGTGCATAATATGAGATCGTCGCGTCCGTGAAGCTCTTAGGTGATTTTCTTACTCCAACGAGTCGTACTAATAATGGTAACAGAGGGGGGTTAAGGGCTTTCTTTTCAACTTTTCATATTCTACTATTTCTTTTCCATGCTTGTCACGCAACTTACCCCTAGTCTTGGGAGAAAAAGTAGAGAAGAAGAAGTAATATATATATATATATATATATATTATATAATATATATATATATATAATTATATATACTATATATCCATATGTTAATATATATATATATAATTTATATATATATATATTATATAATATTATAATATATATATATATTATATGTAGAGGTGATTGTGGAGTCCAGGTCAAATTCACATATTTATATTAGAAATTAGTTTCAAAGTGTGGTTACTAAAGTTCTAGAATGGAAATCTTATTCTGCAATAGAATAAGATGGTACATTCCATTATTAATGTTAGTAAATACTGCATGGCATATTATTAAATATTTTTATTTGTGTGATTATGATTACGTGCGTGACTAGTTACTATCTTTACAGTAGTCATTTCCATGATTCATGATTAATATTTAATTCCCAATTTAATGACAAGTTTGTTATAAAAACTTGAAGGGGGGAACAAACTTATTAAAAGTATCAATGATGATCAATCCCTTAAAACACTGACGTACTTACGAACATAGGAAACACCTACATATTAGGATTGAATTTCTCACAGGTTAGTGTACTGTTTTGAAATCCTATTTAACATTTACTAAATATGTAATACAGGAAAGTACTCATTTTATTCCCTTCTTTACAGTACTTACCCAAGATTCATCAACCCTTTGATTTCTTCTCGACTCCTAGTGAATAATTCTAAAACAAGACCCCTCACAGACGTTCTTATCGTTAGGGTAAGATCTCTCTCTTATTTTAATATTTAAATAACTTACTTTAATTAATGGTCATAATTAAATAACTTAAAAAATCTTAAACTAATAAATAACGTAAACGCTAATTTTACCTATATTTTTTATAGGGTTCTTGGTTTTGATTTTAAATCAAATTCTAATTTGGGACACAACTCTTTGTCTTCAGACAATCTTAATCTTAGGTCAACTCCAGGAATCTTAATCTTAGGTCCACTCCAGGAATCTTAATTTTAGGTCAACTCTCTGGAATCTTTTAATTTTAGGTCAATTCTTGACCTTGTGATGAAAGTCCAGAAGTCTTGTTCCTGGATCCAATCTTAACTGTTAGGTCAAATTCACCGCAAGTTCTAATCATAGGAAATTTCAAGTTTAAATCTTAATTTGGAGTCAAAATCCTCCTCTCAATTTTGACTAAGTCACTCGTGACAACTATTATCTAACTAGTTACCAATTGTTGGTTTACGACCCCGGTAACAATTTACCCTGTCTCCGTTGTGGTTGTTTCCCAAGTGTATACATTCTGTATCAGGAACACCCTCACATATAGAATAATTTAATTATTTAAGCTTAAGAAAATTATAAAAATAAGCAAGCATACTCCAAAATAGTACTGGAGTCTGATCTGCTTCGTAAATCCTAAAGCTATCCCCTTAATTAACCTGGATAACTGATGAATGGAAATTAACCATAACTCTTCTACTCTTGTTGTATATATGTGAAAAATAAACCTATCTTTTTACTTCTCTTTTATTCTCCTATTCCTAAAAAACCTATTCTTTTACAAGTGATCTTCACATATCACAATACAGGCAGCATACAGAACAGAACTGTGGTCCCACTTTTTAGTACCCGGCTGTTATCAAAGCCTGGACAGCCCTATATAGGCTTTGGATTTCGTAACCTACCTAATTGCAAAGAGGCCTTAATGATATCTCCCTCAGGTAGATAATATTTCTTTTTCATTTTCTCACAATTCTTTAATATTTCGTAATAATTTGATAATACTTATTAATTTCTCATTCTGGAGGTCAAGTGACCGTAATTATTCATGTCCTCGTCACTTGATCTCCACTATATATATATAAGAAAATAAAAAGTGGCGCCCGAACAGGGACCACATGTCTTGTTCAGTGCTCTTGCCGCTGGATTGTGATTTTTGATGACTTCGCCATCTGTAACCTCACCTCACAACACAGTATAATTAAAAGACATTATCCTTATAATTCTTCCATACTGTCTTAATATCCTTTATATCTTATATCTGAGCATTCTTCCTTATTCCGGATCTTAGGTAGAAATACCTAGAGTAGTTCCCTCCTAGAATAGGGCGGCTATGCACTTTACAAAATACTATATATAAAAAAAACTTTTATACAGATAAAAATACCAATTTACTTTGACAGGTAGGAAAATATTTTTTTTTTCAATATTACCCATTATTATTATTTTATTATTATTATTATTATTATTATTATTATTATTATTATTATTATTCATAATAAAAATATTGCTTACCTTGAGCTTTTTACATCTGAATCAGCTGGTTTGGTGGTTGCTTCAAATTCCGACTGAAAAGGAAAAAAATAATTAAATATATATATATATATATAAATATATATTACATATATATATATATATATATATATATATATATATATATATATATATATATATATATATATATATATATATATATATATATTTAAATTGAAATATAAATATATATATATATATATATATATATATATATATATATATATATATATATATATACATACATACATATATATATAAAATTATATTATACAAAGTTTTTTCATAAATAATTTTGAAAAATGCGTGAAACTGTGGATAAAATCGCAAGAATAGATTTGCCCTTGCATATTCAGTAAGCATAAAAAAAAAAAGTTAAAAGATGTTTATGGAAAACAAACTCAAAAACATTCAAACAAAATAAAGATTTAATTACTATTTAAAAATCTTCAAAGAGTTCAATATTAATATAATAAATATGCATTTCATTAAGGTTCCAAATTCAAACAACAAAATAAAAACCTTAAAATTGTAGGTTGAAATCTAATGAGTTTCTGTATTGTATATTGTATAAATATATCACTATCTTTTTTCTATAGGTACTACAACGGTAGATGCTCAGGGGAGTTGGCCGCTCGCATTCCACCTCCATTGCGTCGCCCTTGTAATACAAGGGGTGCCATGCTCTCGCAAGAATTTTGCGTGAGCATTGAAAACCCCAGACTCGTTCGTTGTGGTGCCTCCTTCTTTCCAGCCACTTCTGTTCTGTGGAACTCCTTGCCATCTTCTGTTTTTCCAACTGTATTTAATCTTCCTCTCTTTAAAACCCACGTCTGCGCTCACCTAAGAGATTTGCGTTAGGCTTGGGCTTGGGTGGGTTTTCCCGTATTTTATTTCCTGCCCCTCCTTGAAAAGGGCCCAGCCCGTGAGTGGTGGTAATCTGTAGAAAAAAAATCTAGAAACTTTCAGCTTTGGCAATCATCCAAAATAAATAAAAAGTTAATGAAAAGCCTTTCCTAAATCTTGCATAAATATATCATCAAAAACTTCCTTTCTGTAAATCACTCAGGCTGTAACTAATTCTCCAACATTACATGTACTCCAGTTGGAACATGTACTAAAGCTCTGGCAACATCCCACAATATTCTAAATAAAAATTAATACAAACATAGCAAAACTAAACTGATCCACTGTAAAACATCGCAAGAAAATATGGCAAGGTCTGACCACTTAACCAATTCATTTGACCTACTAAAAACCTATATAGTTAATCCAAGAATATTCATTCTTCTATTTCCTTAAAAATTTCATATTTATGAGATATTAATTCCTTCTACATATTTTTCCTGCTCTAGCCAGGCCCATTCTAAGCAATCCTGTATATTCCCACTAATATATTTAAACCCAGACACCTCTTCAGAGCCTATTTCTAGTCTTTTTTTCATTTTTTTATTACTCTATTCATAAAGACCTCTGAACCTCCAAAACAAAAATCATCTACATGTGTACACATAATCCCCGCTAATTTCCCTTCATTCTTCCAATAAAATAACGCCGGTTCAAGCTTACTCTTCCGTCCTCCCAATTCTTCAATCAATGAGACTACCTTATCATACCATGAAATAGTTGCATCTTTAAGCCCATAAACAGTTTTCTTCAATTCCCACACCCCTTTTCCCTTATATTCTTTTGGAGGGATGACCTAAACACTTCTCTTTATCGGTAGAATTGCAATCCCATCCCTTACTTTTAATAATGCTCAAACAGAAATTTAACATTTCATATGAACATGTAGGAGCTTCTGTAATTAAGTTTTCCCCTTCTCCCTCAAAACCCTAGCCACCCAATTTAGCCTTACATACCCATTTATTATTTTTTACCTTTTCTGTAATCACTCTTCTTCCCGATATTCTATTTTGCCCTTTTCCCCTTTACTCTACGAAACACATCATTTGCCTCCCAGTTTTCTATTTCCTTCAGTTTAGCTGTAAGAACCCTATCATCCTCCCAATTACCTAAGCATTCTCAGCTTGGGATATTTTCTGTTTTTGTCTTTTTTGGGAGGGAGCTTTTTAGACAAATTTGTGAAGTGATTTAATGTGTTGAAAAAATATTTTTGGCTTTAACATTATTTTCTTATAATAGTGGATTTATATAACAAAATATTTCTATTAAATATTTCCACAAATAAATTTCATTACCGCCTGAAGATACCTCGAGTTCGGAGGCGAAATATTGCAACGATTACATTAGTCTTCAACAATGGTTTAAGTCCTGAAGGATCGATCTTGATAGGAAGTGTTTTCTTCTTAACTTTTAAAGAAAAGAAAATCCGAAGAAGCGACTCTGAGAGGAGAAGTCTGCAACTCTTACCTTTTGAACCTCCAGGATGGCTGTAAGCCCCCTTCTTTAGAGTTTTCGGACTTAGGACACCCTTTCTGAGGAGTGGATATGATTTTCCTACTAGCGAAGTTGAGATGGGATATTTTCTCTTCATTTCTTTCTATTTTTAGCTTTTTATGCAAATTTGTGAAGTGACTTAATGTGTTGAAATTTTATTTTTGGCTTTATTATTATTATTATTATTATTATTATTATTATTTTAAATGAATTTTAATTAATTAAATGAAGGAGTCAAAGGAGATTTTACTCTCTATCAGCGGGATTCGAACATTGGACCGCGTCATTATTATTATTATTATTATTATTATTATTATTATTATTATTATTATTATTATTATTATTATTATTATTTTATTATTATTATTATTATTATTATTATTATTATTATTATTAATATTATTATAATTATTATTATTATTATTATTATCATTATTATTATTATTATTATTGTTATTATTATTAATACTGTATTATATAATAATGTTATAATATGAAGTGTTTATCATCATTAATACTGTTAGTTTTAGTTTATTATTATTATTATTATTATTATTATTATTATTATTATTATTATTATTATTATTATTATTATTATTATTATTATTATTATTATTATTATTATTATTATTATTATTTGGGCTCAATGGATGAAAACGTCCCCCTAGTAGCCCTTTTCTCATATATATATTCCTATGTATTAATCTTATTATGTAAGCATAACTATGTATTATTTAGTGAGAATAAAGTATTTTTGATTTGATTTGATTTAATTATTATTATTTATTATTATTATTATTATTATTATTATTATTATATAGAAATTAGAAACTAAACCAAGATGTTAATGAATAACAGAAAACTTTCTATGTATTAATGCAGTTCTTAATGTATTTACACATTTAAATAAGAATGAAGTGAACAAAATTTAATTCTTCCCTATTATAAATTTAATAAAATTTTAAAATATAATTTTTCAGTTAATCGTCATCGTCAAAATTAACTATAATCGTCATCGTCAAAAATTCTTAATTTTCCCATCACTAGTAGTAATATTCAAGTATCATATTACATACGTTTTTCGATGCCCCACACGTATTTCAACAGGAAGTATGCCGATATTGTGTACGTGAAAGGATTGTGTGACGGGAATGCAAGTGGGGCGCGGCGTGTATGACGTGCGGTATCCAATAAGACGGTTGCCGCAGAAATCTGTTTTCACGAGGAGGTATCAGCAACTGCGATACTGGGATATTTAGACCGGCTGGCATTGCAGATGGAGCTTATGCGGTACTTCGCCACCGCCATCGTGCCCATGCCATTCTCCGGTATTTTGACGCAAACCCGTCATCGAGTGTACTTAGAGTTAGAGCGGCGGCCGAACTTGCTGCGCCACGTTCAACAATATTGAAAACGCTGGCGGTTTATAAATATTTAGCATTTACTACCCACCGACGAAGTCATCATCAGTAGACGTAGCACACACAACCAGAGGAACAGTCACCTGAGGGAGCAGGAGAATCCTCATGCGATCAGGGATCATCATTACCAGCATGAATTTAAATGTAATAATGTGTGCCTGAGATTACTGGATTTCAATCTCCTCGTCCCATATTTTCTACCAGACCGCCTGAACGGCCAGAACTACCTTAAATTCCTCCGGAATGGGTTCGGAGCAGGGTTCGAAATTCCATAAATTTTTACCGGTAATTACCGATTTCTGAAAATATTAAAAATAACCATTACCGAAATATCTATTATCAGTTTTAATAATAAAAAATTATGATTTATTTAAGTCTCCCGTAAAGACAATTTTCTTTCCATCCTTTTCATCTTCAGAAAAGGTAACATTAAATTTGTGAAAAGTGGTTAAAATGTATTTTATCCACATTCTACATTTGTCCATATATATATATATATATATATATATATATATATATATATATATATATACCCCCTATATATATATATATATATATATATATATATATATATATATATATATATATATAAATAAATTTGTATATATATAAATAGATGTTAAGACAAAACTTCTTTATATATATATATATATATATATATATATATATATACAAAACTCTATATATATATATATATATATATATATATATTTATATATATATATATATATATATATATATATATATATATATATATATATATATATATATATATATATATATATATATCTTCCTTTTTTTTCCCCAAAGAGGTGCGTGACATGCATCGGAAAAGAAAAGTAGTAGAAGAATATGAGACAAGTCGAAAAGAAAGCCCAGCCTTACCACCCCCTCTAAACCTATTGAGTGAGAACTCGTCACCAGTCAGAACCCGCCCTAGAGGCTTCACGGGACCACGACGGACCCTCACTATGGCATCGTCAAGTGTAGGGTTCATCCCACACTGGCCCAGGTGGGACACAGCGCCACCATCTGCAAAACCCCCGCCATTCCTCCTATTTTTGCACCTTTGTCTCACCTCTGTCAAAGCTCACATTTCTCTCCGCCCAGACATTCGTTAACTGACTCTCCACTTTTTCTTCAGTCTCCCAGCCGGTCGATTCTAACCACACTCACCACTATACATCCCTTAACCAACCGACTGTCATTCATCCTTTCCACTTGACCAAACCATACCAACGTACTTTCATTTATTCTCTCATTTTCCTTTCTTCACATAACATAACTCTAATACGTTCATTCTCATTTTCTCAATTCGTTTCACACCTAACACGCCCTAAGATTGTCCATCTGAACACATTGAACTTTAGATCTATACCTCCTATTCCAGACCATAGTCTCACTACTATATAACACAGGTAACAACATACCCTCTTGAAAGACCGCACTCAAAGACTTAGTCCCTTTACATCCACCAACGATTTAATTACACAAGCACCCTTCCTGCCATTCACAACTTTCCTACTACGCTCTGCATCATCCGTTCCCTTTTCATCCAACATATATCCTGAATATTTAAACTAAGACACTTGTTCCAGCTGCTCACCATCTAACATAACTTCACACCGAGGACTGTCCACGTTTATTTTCAAACCCCTCCTTTTACACACCCTGCCAAATCTCTCTACCAATCCTCTCAAACTCTCTCTTCAGATTCACCACACAAAACCAAATCATCCGCATATATTAGGTAGGGCACCCTCCACTCACCTCCATTCTCCATCATTCTAACACCATTTCATGCCAACCCCATCCATATACAAATTAATCCTATCATACGCCTGTTGCAAATCCATAAAACCTAAATACAATTTACTCTTCTTCTCCCTCATTTTCTCAATCATTTGTTTCAATGTACAAATATGATCCACACATCACTGCCACTCCTAAATGCACCTTGTTCTTCACCAATCAGTCCTTCAGTCACTCGCTGCATTCTTTCGACCAAAATGCAAGCATATATAATCCCTACAACATTCAATAAACCAATTTTCCTATAATTCTTACAGTTACCCTTATCTCCCTTACCCTTACATAAGGGTACTATTACTGCTCTCTTTCAATCCCTCGGGACTATACCCTCCAAAAACGCTTTGTTACAGAACTTCCAAATCCAATCAATCACATCTCGCCTCCGTTCTTGATCATTTCACTGGTATTTTCATCTATACCTGCAGATTTACCATTCTTCAACTTTCTCACTCTACCCATTACCTTCTCCTTACTAATGACCTCATCCTCAAAATACCTATCCCTTCTTGCACCATCAAACCCACACACATTTACTATCATTTCTCCTTTACTGCCAATGTTATGCAGATTTTCGAAGTGTTCCCTCTACACTCCCCTCACATCCATTTCATCAGTTACGAAAGCACCATCCCTATTCATTATTCTAAGCAGATTCCCCTTATTCTCATTTTTAACCTTTCGCGCTTCCTTCCAGAAAAGCTTCCTATTCCCTTTTAATTCCCTATTCATCCTCCTTCCAATCTGTTCAATAACCTCTTTTTTTTCCTGCTACATATGCAACTTTTAGATTTTCTTTTTTCTTCCCTATATAATTCCAAACATCTTTCTTTTGAAACTTCATCATTGGCTTTTAGTACATTCTACCACAGTTCTTTTTTACTTTTAACCGCTTGCATCACCTCTTCATTCCACCACTCACTGTTAATATTCTTACTTCCTACTTTAGCACATTCACATACTTCTTTTGCACAGCTAAAAACTGTTTCCTACATTTGCTTCCAGATTTGTTCAGTTTCAACTTGTTCACATTCAACTGATTTACTTGCGAGCGCTCCTAAATACTAATCCTTATTACCTTGTTCACTTAACTTCTCACTCCTACTTCTAATCACTTCCTTCCTTATCACCTTCCTCTCCATCCAAGCTCCCATTAACTTAATTTTACATAAAACAACATAATGATCCGATAATCTCATTCCTAACCCCCTCACTGATTTAACATCCAACACATACTTCAACATCTCTCTCTTCACCAACACAAAATCAATCATACTTTTCACTTCGATACCATCTCTACCTACACCAACTCTAGTATACTTATGAATACTCTTGTGTTTAACGAAAGTATTACTTACACACATACCTTTCTCCTCACAGAAATCAATCACCTTCCTACCATTCTCATTTTCTCCCGACACCCCAAAACCACCTGTTATACCATCCCTTTTTTGATCATCTATCCAACCATTTAGGTCACCCAACACAATCAATCTGAAGCTCCTACTCACCCCATCCAAAACATCATTCAGATTATCCCAGAAAATTGCATTCTCTTCAACATTACCCTTAGATGGACCATATATTACAACCACACATACCTTGACCTTTTCAAACTTAAATTTAACCATTAGAATTCTAGCACTCACACACACAAAATCTACCATAGCTCTGCACCACAAGTCACTCATCAGAATTGCAACTCCTTCTCTCCCCCTCTCATTCCTTTCCACACCAGCACACACACATTTTACACCACACCACACATTTTCACCATTTCCTTTCATCTTTGTTTCAGTCAGCGAGCAAGTCAAATTTTCCCTTTCTAAATACATCCATCACCTCTCGTCCTCTTCTTCTCAACATTTATTCCTCTGACATCTCATGTACACATACGATTCATACATTTTCGATGAAAGATAGAAGGTCGTTTACATTTATAACAAATAATAATATATTTAATAACATTCAATTTTTGAAAATAATGATAATTATACCTCTAAGTCAATAATCCCATAATTTGAATCATGCTTATTTGCCATCTTATCACGAATTGATAATATTCTATTACATATTTCTTTCCGAACAGCAAGAAAAGTGGAATGCGGTGCAAATGAAACTCCATCCTCATCTAAATCACCTGCTTCGATCTGAAAATTATGTATAATTTTTACATTGAAAATATAATGAATCATCTATTCCTAAAAAGTAACTTATAATTAAACATATATAGCACAGATAATAATCATTCAATCACTCCAACCCAAATATTTGATTCAAACATAAATATTAACCTAAACTCACTAAAGTAGGATTAGAATTTCATTAAGATGTAAACTAAATTTTCCATTTATTGGATTTTATTTTCCTTTACACCAATGTACCATGAACATAAATTTAATGCATTTCATCTAACATCCTGTTTTAATTAACCACTTTCTCAAGGGGTCTCCAGCTACAATTCCGATAAATTGTTGATTTTTTTTTTGTTTGTAATAGAATAATTTGACTATTTTTTCAATTTTCTCAGCACAAGTTACCCCAACCCATTTGCCTGAGGGATCTCCAGCTGCAATTCCGATAAATTGTTGATTTTTTTTTTAAGTTTGTAATGTAATAATTTCATTATTTTCCAATTTTCTCAGTACAAGTTGCCTCAACCCATTTGCCTGAGGTTCAACCACTTTACTTCCCAAATCCAATATGGTTATCCTTTACACTGTTAGGGTGCTGATAACAGGCTTCCCGCCATGTATAAATATGTATAAATAAATATGTCAACTTCTTAATCTCTGCTTCTCTCCCTTATTATAATTAACAAGGAAGAGAAGCAGAGATTAAGGAGTTAACATATTTATTTATACATGGCAGGAAGCTTGCTATCAGCACCCTAACAGTGTAAAGGATAACCATATTGGAATTGGGAAGTAAAGTGGTTGAATCTCAGGCAACTTGTACTGAGAAAATTGGAAAATAATGAAATTATTACATTACAAACTTAAAAAAAAATCAACAATTTATCGGTATTGCAGTTGGAGATCCCTTGAGAAAATGGTTAATTAAGACAGGATTTTAGATGAAATGCATTACTTTAGGAATTATAATAAGTTTTTCTTTTGTTGCTTTGTGGAGAGTTGACTAACATTATTATCAACCCCACCTACGAACACCAGAAGAACATCTTTACGTGAGTCTGTACAGCAAAAGTTGGAAAAACGATAATCAATTTTTGTTTGTCTGAAATACTTTGATATGACCATATCATATTAAAGTATGGATGACTTACGACTATTTCTTTACCAGAAAATGTATATCTTTGTTCGCATCTACTTTATACAGAATATAATACCCAACTCTCGCTCCTTCTTTGCTAGGCGCAACATGGTTGGAAATCTTCATATAATTTCAGTCAATAAGCCATTACTTATCTTTGTAAATAGAAAATAAACATAGAAAAATTAACTATTATATTCATTAAACTAACGTCGATTGAACCATCTCTCTCTCTACTCTTTTCAAAATTCCCGCCTCTTAGTTTTAGGACGCTGAAACTTTGTCTTGGTAATTTTAGGTATTAGGTAGGAGAGATACACTTTTGGAAATATTTTTGTTTTATGGGTAAATTAAATATTAGGATACCCCCTCGGATGCGCCGTTGTCACCCTCCAATCCCTGCGATCTTTTTTTTTGTTACCACTCTCCCACACCAAGGCATAATTTAAGTGTAACTCTGCACCCAATCTCTATTCTCAAAGGATATTCTCATTACTTAGGATTAATTCCTTCTAATTCTGTATCTTTCTTTTCGCTTTTTAAACTCCACGGGTAAAACCCTAAACAACGAGAGAGACATTCACTACCACTCTTAATGGATCTGAGATGGTAGAAAAACTTAGCAAAGGAAAATGGATGTCAAATGCTTTGCAAACCAAGTAAAATATATACACAATATAAAGGGTTAATAGAATAAGATTCAATTTAGAGCTCAAACCAAAAACATTGTTCCAATCACCAATGGAAACGACTTGAATCACAAATTAAAATTTCTCCCTTGGCAGTAAACCAAACCACTTTGAATCATTCGAATGCTTTCTTCTCTTACTCAATGTACAATTTCAAATTTTTTTAATCGTGCATCAATCTTAGCATCAAAATAATACCCTAACCTTTCTTCATTTTAGTTTTTTTTTTAAACTCTTTAGAAAGATTTTTATTCTAATAATAGCTAATCCAACTTGATGCACTTTTAATCTTGACCTTTGCAACTAACCATATATATATATATATATATATATATATATATATATATATATATAATATATATAATATATAATATATATATATATATATTATTATATATATATATATATTATATATATATATAACTTTATATCTATATAATTATATATACAAGTAATATATATATATATATATATATATATATATATATATATATATATATATATATATATATATATATATATATATATATATATATATATATATATATATATTTATATCTTTTATCTTTAATATATATATTATATATTATATATATATATATATTATATATATATTATACTAAATAAATTATATATATATATATATATATATATATATATATATAATATATATATATACAAAGATGGGCATTAACGCGTTAATCCGTTAAATAACTCGTTAATTTTTTCGTTAACTTTTAACGCTTTCGTTAATTTCGAAAAGAAGTACGGCCACTATTAACGGAGTTTACATGTTATGAATTAATGTTAAACGAAGTTAAAATTTTCCAATACATCCTTAACCGTTACCTAATTTACGAGTTTTAAAATATTTTCTTATCAGATTTAAAATTGTATTAGATTCGATTTCGAAAACAGATAAACTTTTTTTTTCCCAAAATTTCCTAAAGGGGAAGATTTAATATTCGTTTTTTTGCCCTCTTAAACGTCGCTTTAGAGTATTTTTCTGTGTCTGTAGTCATTATTTCAATTTTCAATTTTTCATAACCCATGTTTTTGACATTTGTCGTATCAACTTCCAGAATTTTTTTGAAATGACTTCAAACTTGACATATGCATATAGATGAGTCCATTACCTACAAAATGCAAGAAGTACTTTTTCGATTTTTTGAGTTTTGTGCTCGTTATTTGTTTAATTTCAAAACACATTTTTTATTTTAAAATGAAAAATTGCGATAATTTTTTTTCTGTTCGTGCGAAGTGGATGAAATTTTCAGGGCATATGTAATCGGGAGAGATGCACATTTTGTACTTAGATAATTTCTTTGTATATGCATTAGTTTTGGATTTGTTCTTAGAACAAATTTAAAAAAAAAAAAATGTTGAATTTTTTTAAAAAATTTTCTTTTGAGTATACAAAAAATTTATCTAAGTAAAAAAGATGCATCTAGCCCGACTCTACAAGTCCTGAAAATTTGATGTTGATCGGATGGGTAGAAAAAATATATATCAATTTTCACTTTTCCAAAAATTTAAACGTTTGAAAAAGTGAAATATTGAAATATTTTGTTTTCCTACTTGTCCGATCAACATCAAATTTTCAGAGCTTGTACAATCGGACTAGATGCATCTTTTTTACTTAGATAATTTTTTTTGTATACTCAAAAGAAATTTTTTAAAAAAATTTCAATTTTTTTTTTTAAATTTATTTCAAGAACAAATCCAAAATTAATGCATATACAAAGAAATTATCTAAGTAAATGTGCATATCTTCCGACTACATATGCCCTGAAAAATTCAGCCACTCCGCACGAACAGAAAAAAATTATTGCAATTTTTCATTTTAAAATAAAAAAAAAAGTGTGTTTTGAAATTGGACAACGCTGAGCACAAAACTCAAAAAATTGAAAAAGCACTTCTTGCATTTTGTAGGTAATGGACCCATCTATGCATATTTCAAGTTTGAAGTCATTTCGAAAAAAATTCTGGAAGTTGATACGACAAATGTCAAAAACATGGGTTTTGAAAAATTGAAAATTCTGAAAGAATGGTAACTGACACAGAAAAACGCTCTAAAACGACGACGTTTTAGAGGGGGAAAAAAAGCTACGTTTGGTGTTTATAGGATCAAAACCTTCTGAAAATTCTGAATTTATATGTATACAAATTTTTTTAGGGAGCGATAAATTATAGCGGCTTAGACAGTGAACCGAATATTGTTTCCTAACGCTCCTACTTCAACATCGCACTCAAATTCGTCTCTATACTCTTCACACAGATATATTATCAGATATAGTTGATCTATAACATGTTTTCTCACTATGCATGTCATTCTCATTCTTTATATGGTCGCTGCACGCAACAGATCGCTAGCAAGTCGCATTGACGTTCAAATGAGGTCATTACTTCTTTCAATTCGTATACTTGATATAGATTTTTTCTGTGACTATCGACAAAAAATATAAGAAGTGAAACTACTCAGCTATAGTAATATCATACTAAAATAAATATACTGTATTAAAAACTTATTATAGTGCTTAATATATCATTATTCATTTTCACAATATATACTATAAGTATTAATTAAGGAATTTACGCTTTGAGGCAGATATTCTTGAGCAGGACACCAACAGTATGATAGCCTAGGATTCAAAGCTCAATATTTAATCTGACTAGACATCTACTAATATTATTAATATTGTTAGGGATTATTATTATTTTAATTATTCATTTTATTATTATTTATTATTATTATTATTTCTTGCAACTTTATAATTATTTGTAAAAATTTATGAAAAATTATTAATATAATTACTATTTTGAAGACCGTTAACCTTACATGTTGATGGCTCAAAGCAACAATGCTCTAGCAAATCTGAATACTCAATAGGTTCTTCTTTAACTTCAATTTTTATATTTTGAATTACGATTAAGGATTACAGGCGTTAATCTTTCTCATTAACGGTGCCCGCCTTGTATATATAAATATATATATTATATATATATATAATATATATATATATATATATATATAACCACACTCTCATCAATAAATTAACCCATCATATAATATATTCACATATTCCTAACATTATGATAATACACTATAACCACCTATAACTACTATACACATATATTAATAATAACTACACCATATATATTAACTAATCAAATACCATACAATTAAATATAATATATAATACCTAATACAACCGGTATATTACTACTACATAAATAATATATCTACTACACACAATAATTACACCCTATATCACTCCATACATACTCCACACTACAATATAAACTAACACTAAAATATAACTTTAACACTACACAACAACATATTATAATAATAACCACTTACTACACATTACTTAATACATTAATATAACGGTATATATATTATATAAACTATACCCTCTATACACTATAGAACCAACATAAATACACTAATACTAATATAATACACATTATTAACAACACTCATCTCATACCATAACATACACCACATAATAACATAATATATATAACTATATAAATACTATTTATATATAGTATAACAACAACCCCTAATCAACACAACATACCAAAAATCGATACTTTATCAAGATGGTTCGAACTACAATTCATAGCTAATACGATAAATATATAATATACATAACTTTCTAACGGGTAATACTACTAATATAAACTAACTTCTTGCGGTAACGCTAATCAATATACATACACACTCAACACATTACCTAACCACTACAATATTAACAGAGTCACACTACTCATACAACTGCTCCATAAATAACATACATTAAATACCCATAACTAATAATATATATACTAAAATATATAAAATACTATATTATAAACACCATTTACCAACATACAATTAATACAATACAATAATATACTATCACATACTCATCTAATAATATATATAATAGACTCAATACTCATATATAAATAACTAATATATAAATATTAATCAACTAAACTCATGTCTAAGAAATAAAATTATACACAATATAATTATCATCATATTTATATTATATGTATCACTATACCTTATCATATCGACTTATACAACATTAGCCCCACTACAATCTTATAATGATAATATTCACAAAATAGAAAACTGACACTTGGCCGCACCCGTTCTAGCTAACTGCCCCTCAAAAGTTAATATAACTTAAAAGCAGGTGGAAAACAACTACTAAAGAACAAAGGAGGAGGAGAAGAAGAAGAAGAAGAAGGGTATAAATGAGAGATAAATAAAAGTATGTTGAACCATGGTTTTTGTCATGTGGAAGGATGTGGATGATAGTCGTTTGGTTTAAAGCGTTGTATAGTGGTGAGTGTGTTGGGAATCGACCAGCTGGGAAGCCGAAGAAAAAGTGGATTGAGTCAGTAAAGGAATGTCTGGAGGAGAGAAATGGAAGTTTGGCAGAGGCGAGAAGGAAGGAGCATAATAGGAGTGAAGGCCGGATTTTGTGAGGAGGTATGGTTGTGGCCCACCTGGGCCAAGGGATGAACCCTACACTTGACGATATCCCATAGTGAGGGCCCGTCGCGGTCCGGTGAAGCTCTAGGGTGGATTTTCTGACTGCGACGAGTTCTCACTAATAGGTATAGAGGGGGCGGTAAGGCTGGGCTTTCTTTTCGACTTGTGTCATATTCTTCTACTACTTTTCTGTTTCAGGTGCATGTCACGGGAGCGAACAAGGGAAAAATGAATGATGATGAATTGATGATGATGATGATGATGATGATGATGGTGATGATGATGATGGATTGATTAAAAAATTTTATATGCTTTTGCAGGTAAAGAAATGGAAGATAGGACAGAATAATGGATCTGCAGAGATTAGGAGGTAAAAGAATTGCAGTGCAGATGCAATATGCATGTGGAGTAGCGGTTAGGTATAATGAATTTTATAATGTTATTTAATATATTTTATATATTATAGGGAATAAATCATTGTGTCACCAAGGCCTCAGTATAATACTCATTTAAAGTATAAATTATTACATGATTACATTGTAAAATATGTAAAGAGAAGATTAGTGTCATAAGAAGAAGACTAGATTAATTGCAAGATTGTTTAAAATAATAATAATAATAATAATAATAATAATTTTTCATACTTACTTTTAAAACCTCTTCAATTTCATCCTTAGTTTTGTTCTTAAAATAGAATTTGACAAATTTTGGATTATTAACCAATCCCTTAAAGTGAAAAAAATAAACAATAAATAAATAAATAACAATTATAGTTTTCAATTTAAAATTTTAATTTATAGTAAACTGAATTACCCTTGATAACCTATGTACTCCATACAAGGGAGGTGTGAATTTCTTAAGGCATCTTACAATACCAAACTTGTTTCAAACTTGTTAAGTGAGAGAAGCAATGAGATACTTTCATTAAAAATCATTAGAAAAGGAAACATAAAAAAATATTAAGGACTGCGAAAGATTTGAATCATTATATAGAAAATTATGTAGAGTTGAAAGATGAAGGAGAGGAATTGAGTTTCTCAGGCATTGAAAATGACCATGTTTTCTGTTACAATTTGAAATACAAAAAAGGATTATAAATTAATTGCTCTACTTGGATTCTCTTTTTAAGCATCTTTTATTTGTTAATGCGTGAATTGCTTTTCAAAATGAAGAAAATAATGCAAGATTTGAGTCATTTACAAAAAAAATAAAAATAAAAAGAGTATGGGTTAGGACTATAGCTAGCATTTAATACAAAAACCTTATAAAACAATTTGCAATTGCTTTTTGAGGTAAAAAGAAAATAAATTATTTTAACCAATAACAATACCGATACTGCTGTTGATACTGCTACTGCTAATAATAAGTTCCGTTGCAGGAGAGACACTGCTTACTGTAAAGCGGATTTACCAGTGAACACTAGGGTCTACACTTAGACATAACAAATTGGAACATTAGAGATTAATTACAAATGAGAGTAAATTCAATTCCCGTAAGAATACAAAAAACACGTCTGAAAGAAAGGGTGGATGTTCAGCAAGAATGGAGAAAAGTCGATTTCTATAGATAATGGAGCCGATAGCAGGAAAGTACCGACGAAGTGGTGATGCAAAAGGGGGACAATCAATCAGGAGATGGTGGACAGAGAGAGGCAATATGGACCCGGCAAAACGTACAAGAGGAGGAAGGTTCCCTCGACATGGGGTGTATCCATGTGATAAATCAGTGTGGCCGATTCTGAGTCGTGTCTGTGTCACCTCCCGTTGATGACACAGGCGAATCGGGAAAGACCAATTCACGAGGGGTTTCACTGAGCGGAGTTTCGCATCCCGCAGATCCTCGTTCCAACAGGCTTGCCAGCAGGACCTGAAACCACTTTTGATGGGGACGTAGAGTCGATTCCAGAAAGAAGTCCCCTGTGGAGTTCTAGAGAAAGGTACGTGTTGCTGGATTTACGAGAGGCCGCAGCCTGAACTGCTGCCCCATCATCACCACCCAAAACTCTTACAATATAAATATAGATTCAAACTAGACAATGTTACCTCCCCCCATCTGCACCAGATGTCACATTTCCCAGGACACAATGGAGCACCTAATTCTGAGGTGCTCCGCTCTCGACGCCCCCCGTGCCGACTTCTCTGTGTTTTCCCTTCTCGACCTGTGGAACCGCCCAAGAGCGGTGGCCGGCTTCCTGGAAGCAGTGTGGCCTCCAATTGAGGTGGGCCAGGGGCAGAAGTAAGTATATATATATATATATATATATATATATATATTATATATATATATATATATATATATATATTATATATATATATATTGGAGAGAAAGATATATATATAATATATATATATATATATATATATAAGCAGAGGCCCTAACAGCCTTTTCTGGTCGAGAAGGGATAGCCCAGCGACAGAATCGTTGTGTAGGACTAGGGGTTGGGTGACAAAAGAGACAACCATCTTATCGACAAGGTCATCAAAGCTCCTTTTTTGTCCTGGGTCCAAAGATGGCCAGGGAGAGGTCGAATTGGAGCCCGAAAGATAGTGAGGATCGACGTTCTTTAGAACCATATTTTTCTTTTTCAATTTCATACAAGTAAAACAATCCCGAAACATCACCATCTCACTAGATTACACAAAAACAATAAACACAATGATGTATATAAACTATAAACGTTCTGAGACCGTGTCCGCGGAAACTACGCCCATCACACGTACAGAGCTATATAACTCCTTTCCCGAAACCCAACCCCATGGGGTAGGTTGTAGGTGTGGCTTCGGAAAAGCCTCCCGGAACCCTTCGTCCAGTCCCTGGCCGTGCACCATATGGATAAGACGCGAAGCCCAAATTATATACACCAAAGTGCGGGACAGCCTCCTGGGTGGTTAGCCAAGGTTCGGGTCACCTACAATATAGATGGCTCGGAGAAAAGGAAGAACAACCGGTTTTTGACCTATACACTCACCCACAGGTGAAGGAAGGTGAGATGGGCACAAGATACGCACAGAGATAGTAGCTCGATAGCTACCAAGAAGAAGAAGAAAACTGGGGCGACTCCTATAAGAGAGTAGGAATACATAGGGTAGTACATACAAAAGAGAGGAGTAATAGGGAATACAAACTGGAGAAAGGGACGGGTAAAATGAACGATATACAAAAAGTACAATAAAATAATGAAAATAAAAATAAGAATAAAAATATATAATAATAATAATAATAATAATAATAATAATAATAATAATAATAATAATAATAATAATAATAATAATAATAATAATAATAATAATAATAATAATAATAATAATAATAATAATAATAGGAGCAAAACAAATGAAGTCTAACGCTGGCCGCTCAACCATATCCAAAATAATTAATATTTTCAGGACTGTTAACCTTATATGTTGATAGCTCAAAGCAACAATGCTTTCAAGAGTGTGGCCATTATTTGCACCAATAGGTAGGTTATTTCTTTGGCATTTTCATTGGTTAGTTTCAACTTCATTATCTCTGCTCTGGTAATTTACAAGATAAATACTAAAGTACGGTGATGTTAAGAATATTATAATGTAGAATTTGATAAATAATTAAACTTTTTCCTTCAACACGCATGACATACTTTGTGCATATATATATATATATATATATATATATATATATATATATAATATATATATATATATATATATATATATATATATATATATATATATATATATATATATATATATATAAATTGTATTTAGGTTTTATGGATTTGCAACAGGCGTATGATAGAGTTAATAGGGAAGCTTTATGGCAGGTGTTAGTGATATATGGTTGTTGGTGGTAGTTCTGAATGGAATCAAAAGTATGTATGACGATAGTGAAGCGTGTGTAAGAATAAATGGTGTCAATGTGATTGGTTTAGGATTAATAGCGCGTGAGACAGGGTTGTGTTTATGTCTCCTTGGTTATTAATTGTAATACTGGATGGGGGTTATGAAAGAATTTCGAGTGGGGATGGCAGGAAATGGTGTTAGAATGATGGAGAATGGAGATGAGTGGAGGGTGCCCTACCTATTTATATCAGATGATTTGGTTCTTTGTGGCGAATACTGAAGAGAGTTTGAGAGGATTGGTAAGAGATTTGGCCAGGGTGTGTAAAAGGAGGGGTTTTGAAAGTAAACGTAGAATAAGAGTAAGGTTTATGGTTGTGAGTGAGGACAGTCCTCAGTGGAAGTTATGTTAGAAAGGTGAGCAACTGGAACATAGTGTCTGAGTTTAAATATTTTAGGGTATGTGTTGGAGAAAGGGAACGGTGATGCAGAGTGTAGTAAGGAAAGTTGGAATGGCAGGAAAGGTGGCTGGTGGCAATTAAATCGTTGGTGAATATAAAGGGACTAAGTCTTAGTGTGCTAGGGTCTTACATGAGGGTATGTGTTACCTGTGTTATTGTTATAGTAGTGAGTACTATGGTCTGGGAATAAGAAGTAATGATCTAAAGTACAATGTTTCAGATGGACAATCTTAGGGAGTGCTAGGTGTGAGAAAGAATTGATAAAATGAGGAATGAACTTATTAGAGAGTTGTGTGGTGTGATTAAGGGTAATGAGAGAATAAATGAAAGTATGTTGAGATGGTTTGGTCATATGGAAAGGATGAATGATAGTCGGTTGGTTAAGCAGATGTATAGTGGAGAGTGTGTTGGGAACCGACCGGCTGGGAGACCGAAGAAAAAGTGGATTGAGTCAGTAAACGAATGTTTGAAGGAGAGAAATGTGAGTTTGGTAGAGGAGAGAAGAAAGGTGTATAACAGGAGTGAATGGCGGGGGATTGTGAGGGGGTATGGTTGTGGCCCACCTGGGCCAAGAGATGAACCCTTACATTGACGATCTACCATACATAGTGAGGGTCCATCGCTGTCCCATGAAGCTTTAGGGTGGATTTTCTGACTGCGACGAGTTCTCACTAATTAATGGTACTGAGGGGGCGGTAAGGCTGGGCTTTCTTTTCGATTTTTGTCATGTTCTTCTTCT
>JABUQX010017442.1:0-5000 GCA_015478945.1 Trachelipus rathkii | reverse complement strand
AAAACAATCACAGCTAACGAACAACCAACCAATCAAGCCTTTGATAGTGTTTGGGGTTCGCCCGTCGGCACTGCTTTATTGAGGTCGATGTTGTATTCGGTGAGGTTATAGTAGAATCCTAAGAATACCATTCGGTTTTCTTTTACTAGCCATTTTGGTTTATTTGTGTTAGGTTGTAAAGGATCTCTTAGGAACCTTCTAAGGGTCCCTTCAAAGTTTCAGTTTGTGTCGTTTGTTTGTTTAGGCGTAAAAACTTGTTTACGTGCTTCCTTTGAGACCGATTAATGTCGATAGTTCCTTCTATTGTACTTCTGTAGTTCTCTTGTAGTCTTTCCTAAACTGTTACTGTAGTTTCTTGTAGTCATTTCCTAACTTACAATTATACTTAATTTGTTTTTACTAAATTTTTTTCTTTCTCTTCCCCACAGAAAACATTTATAACTGGAAAGTAATTTTACATTTTATTTATTAACATAATAATTAGCAGGAAAGTACGGCTCTTGAGTGTATATTAAGAAACTCATAGTGTAAATCTGGTAATCTTGTCAAGTTCAATCTGGATCTTTAGAATCTCATCTTGCCCTTGAACTTAACAGGATCTGGATCGTGACATAATCACAACTTTATTAAGAATATTGTAATTATAGCCTATGAATATTTGATTTACACTTTTATAATATTGTAACTATATTTCCTTGTTAAATATTATATCTTTATCTAGGTATATTTGCACCCAATAAGCAAATGTATGTTATTGTTTATTTACTAATTATATATAATTAATAACCCAGTCTTTGATGATCAAATATATTTGTTATAATATTCTATAATTTTCCTCTTGTAAAGAGATATATTGTTGAAATTATTTTCTGCAGCATTAAATAAGCTACCCATCAACATTTTGTTATCTTTATATTGAGTTGCGAGTTTTAAAAACGGCTCATACAAGATAGAAGGGGTGGATGCTTTTACCTGCTCCTTCTACAATAGTTTCCAAGATTATTCCAGCTCTTCTGAATCCTCCTATAACTCTTCTTCCAAATTTCCTATCTCAGCAATCCCTAAAGGATTCTATACCTTAGCGGATAAAATGAATAATAGCTCCAAAATAGAGCTTGATGTTTCTAATGCTTCCTGTGCTTCCGAGAGGCGAATGGAAAACTGTTCAACGTAAACGCCGCAAACACTCCAAGCGTTCTGAATCTGTTGGAGGCGTGAAAGGGGACCAAGAGGTCTCCCATCTTAACTCAAAATGTCCAGTTTTCCAAAAATCACTCGCATGATGACTTACTGGCAAAATCTCCAGTATCAGACTGTGTCAACCCAATAATCTATATCGATCCTAATATCCGGCTAACTCCAACACTTTCAAAAAAGGCAGACTTTTCTGCTAACACCTTCCTTCCCCATTTACATGGAAACAACCCTATATCCCCCACACATTTCTGAGTCTGCTTGCTTGGAAGATACTGATATCACTCACATTCCTAAACATGAGCATTTTGGTTGCTCTTCCAACGACCAACCAAATCCACACAATAAGATGGACTTGGTTGAACTCAATTTGTCTCACATTCATGACAAAGCCCCTTCACCAAATACCACTGAAAACCTGAAAACTTCGTCCCAAAAAAGGTTGTACAACCCAAATCTCTGTTGTATGACTTCTTTAATACCATGATTTGTTGCCACTCCTCGTCCAGACCCCAAGTCTCAGCCTTTCCTCCCCATCTGAATCCACTTCCAAAATTACCCCTAGCCACATAGAGACAATTGTCTCTAAAAGACCATCACCACAATAATTATAACAACATAGCATGCCACCTTCCTTCAATGGAATTGTTGTGGCTACTACTATAATTTTAAAGAATTTGTTCAACTAATAAACATATGTACACCAAAGTGCATATGTTTGCAGGATCTTCAACTATGTCATCGCAACTTCTTTCAACCATCGGAATATAAATCACCGCTAGCCTCTATAGAAAGAGATGAAATTGATAGGGGAGGTGTGGGAATACTCATTTATAAATCTGTCCCCTACTCTCCAGTCCCTCTTAAACTAGACTTCATGCAATGGCAGCAAGAATTCATTTGTCCACCAACCTTACTGTCTGATCGATCTACTTGGCTCCGAGTAGTGAGTTTACTAAGGTAGGCTTAGGTGATCTTTTTAAGCAGCTCTCTACTCTGGTTGTTATACTAGGAGACTTCAACCTCTGCCACCCCTATAACCTCGTTTAAATCCAAGATCCTTGTAGATCTTCTAACACCCTTTTCCCTGGGATGCCTTAAACAGAACTCCTTACATATGAACGTTTAAATACAGACACTAATTCCTGTATTGATATTTCCTTTTGCTCCCATTCTTTTATGGGTCGCAATACCTGGTCCCGTTTTGAATTATTTATATGGCAGTGATCATTACCCAATAGCTTTAAATAAGCTTATACCGAGCCCAATGTTAAAATCTAACTCCAGCTGGCGTTATGACCTTGCGGATTGGACTCCCTTTTTATAAGGCCACAGCTATCCCACATTCTCCCTTCAATAAGTGGTTTCCGACTGCTGATGATGCCTTTCACTTCTTCCAGCAAGTTATCATCACAGCAGTGGAAGCTTACATTTTGCAATCTTCCGCAGGTAGGCGGTCGGCAATCCCTTGGTGGTCTCAAGAGTGCGCACAAGCTAACCAAGAGAAGAAGAAACTCTACAGGCAATACAAAAGGACCCGTACCACCAGAAACATGATTATTTTTAAAGCAGCTGCGGCGAGATCTCGGCAAATCAATCGCCAAACTCTTAAACAATATTCTAGAACTTATATTTCGACTGTCAACTCCACAACTCCCTTTCCTTTAGTGTGGAAAGTTGCACAGAAAATATCTTGTTGCTCCAAAACTCCTCATAAACAGTCCTCCATTATGGGCCTGATATAACCGACACGATCTCTGCTCCTGCTGCTGTTGCAGATGCATTAGGTTATAGTTTTACTAGCCAATCGATCTCTTTCTGCTATCATGAAGCCTTTCAAAAATTGAAAACTACAAAAACTTTTCAACAGCGAAAGGGGAAGACCATACCTATAACCGTCTTTTTAACACTTGCAGCGTATCAAACTGCGCTGCGAATAGCAAAAATGGTGCCCTTGGCTCAGACATGATTTCATACATTATGCTCCATCATATTCACTTCTCAGCGTCAGCGTTTTATAACAGAATCTGGATCGAATCTTCTTTTCCATCTATTTGGACTATAACTTTAGTAAACCTTATCCTAAAACTGGGAAAGATCCGAAATTGGTGGAACCAAATGACCAATTTTGGCTGACCTGTTCATGACCTAGTTAATTAAAATGGAGAAAATGTTCAGGCGCCTTCTCCATGTTCTGGAGAGTCGCCAGGGCCTTTTTAAATTTCCAGTTTTTGGGGGGGGGAAATTTCATATCGACATCGGTCTTGCTAAAACTGCTAAAACTGGACCATGCCATGTGGGAAGCCTTCTCAATTGGTGGGATGGTTCTTGGTGTCTTTTTTGAGCTTGAAAAAGCTTATGACACAACGTGGAGAACTGGGGTTCTCCTTAAACTCCACTCGCTCGGTTTCCGAGGACAACTCCCTCTTTTCATTAAATGCTTTCTGTCAAATAGTTCATCCAGGTTCGCTGCTCTTCTGTTCGGTCACGCCACTTTACTCTGGATGAAATCGTTCCGAAGGGTAATGTTCTAAGTGTATTACTATGTGCTCTCAGATTTAATGACATCATTACTTGTATCCCAGCGACGGTCACTTTTTCTCTCTATGTTGCTGACCTTGAGCTATATAGCCGGTACCAGGCTGCCTTTTCTTGAATGGCAACTTCAACTAGCAATTGAAAATATTTCACCCATGGCTTCTATTTCTCACCCACCAAAACCTCAGCAGTATTTTTTTTAAGAAAAATGGAAATCGAAGAATCTGCCACCTTCTCCCGCGAACCTAACCTTATATAGTTCGCCCATTCTTACAACTACACAGGTCAAGTTTGTAGAACTCATTCTAGATGACCACTAAACATACGCATCTCACATTAAACTCCTGAGGACAACTTGTCATCTCATCTCAAAATCTTGGGGTGCTGATTGCAAATCCCTTTTAAGTCTCTATATCGCCCTAATTCGATGGAAGCTGGACCATGGCTGAGTAGTATATGGCCAGGACTCCCCAACTCTACTACACCTGTTAGATCCCATAAAAAATCGAGGCGATCCGTATCTCCACTGGAGTCTGCCGATGGTATGCTTGAAGTTGAATCCAATGTGATGCCACTCTCTCTTCGAAGGAATACATCATATGCACAAGTTATATTAGCTTTCAAACCCCAATACTCTCCTGCTCTGAACCGATTCTGCGATTCTTGCGGGAATATCTCAAGAGTTCCAAATTAACTAGCCATTTGAAACAGCTTATAACATCCTTAACTTTCAACATCCCTTTGCAAAGGTGCTACTGTTCTCTTATGACGAAGGGTATACACCTTGGCTATTCCCTGCTCCTACCATTTACCTGGTCCTGACCTCTCTCTCTCCAAATCTAACCGCCCTGCTGCCTTATTAAAGACATCATTCCTGTCTCATTCCGCAATTCACGGTGGACTTACTCCAGTGTTTATTGACGGCTCTGAAACAGAGGACAGTGTGAGTGCATCTGCTGTCTTTACTGACCGCAACCTATCCCATACCCACTCCTCTCATGCTTTTAATATTTGTTGCAGAATTAATGCTATAATGATTGCAGTTTCTTGAATTCTATTCCTTAATCAAGACCACTCATGTCATTTATTCAGACTCGCTAAGCGCGATCCAGGCGCTTAAAACCCCATTATTCTAAAAACACAATGGAACAATAATAATAATAATAATAATAATAATAATAATAATAATAATAATAATAATAATAATAATAATAATAATAATAATAATAATGTCTTACCAGGAAACTTTAACATTTCCTGAATTCGCA
>JABUQX010017441.1:15000-17062 GCA_015478945.1 Trachelipus rathkii | reverse complement strand
CCTCTCTCTCCTCGTCCTCCGCACTACCTTCCTCTCCTCATCTCTCTCCGCTCCTCCTCTCCCTTCTCTCCTCTCTTCTCCTCCTCTCTCCTCCGCTTAAATCATCTAATCTATCTACTATCTATCTAATATCTATCTAGTCTATCATTATCTATCATCTAGTCTATCAATCTATTCTATCTATCATCTTATATATATAATATAATATATGATATATATATATATATATATATATAAAATTTATATATATATATATAAATATATTACTATATAGTATTATATATAATACTAATATTATATGGCTCATGTCGTAGCCGCTCCACTAGTGGAAGCCAAATTTTTTTTTTTTAAATTTACTTAATCGAAAAAGTATTGAAAGCTCTCTTGGGGCCATATGGTTTAATGTTCATTTATTTTTTTTTTAACAATGCAGGTAAATCGAATAAAATAAATTTAAAAAAATAAAATTACATTATTAATAAGTTAAAGTAAGTTAAATTAGAGTTTGAGTTAGCTTTTTAAATAGACTTTGTTTTTAACTATACAAAGCAAAGTTAGCCCTATTGAGTTTAATATTAGTTTACCAAAAGCCTACTCTCTGAACTTTTTTCTTTTTTTTTTAAAAATATATTTTTAGAGGTTTTAGAACTGCTGTAATAACAAAGTTCAATTTGACCTATTTAGTCATTTTCATCAGATTTTAGAAATGTTGTTCCGAATTCATAAACAATCGATTGTATACATAAATATATGGAAGATGGAGGCGAATAATCGACATGATCCAAATATATTATTAATATATATATATATATATATATATATATATATATATATAATATAAATATATATATATTAATATATATATATAATGCTCAGGCTATACAAATGATGTGGTGAAAATGTCAAGTCAAACCCACCTATAAATTGTAACGACGAGCCGCCCCTGAGTATATATTATATATATAAATATATATATATATATATATTAATATATATATATATATATAATATATATTATATATATATATATAAAGATTATATTATATAATATATATATATATAATATATATATTAAATAAATATATATAAATAAATATATATGATATATAATATATAATATATATATTATATATATAATATAATATATATAATAATATAATAATATAATAATATTATATATATATAAAATATATTATATATTATATATATATATATATATATAATAATATATTATAATAATAATAATAATAATATATTATATATAATATATATATATAATATATATATATATATATATATAATATATATATAATCATAAATAATATAATATATATATATAATATATATAATCATATATAAATATAATTAATATATATATATATACTATATTAATATAATATATATATATATATATTATATATATATATATATATATTATTATATATTATAATATAATATTATAAATATATATATATATATATATATATAAATATATATAATTATATAATATATATATATAAATAATATACTATATATATATATATATATATATATATTATTATAAGAAAAATCAGACATTAATAACAAAAGAGCGACTCACACGTGGTCCCCCTTGATTTGAAAACCTTGACCTTACCTAGCAAGCATGCAAGCGGAAAACATAAATATATTGTTTTGCTGACATAAAGGCTTAAAAAAATAATATTCAAAATAAAAATAATTATAATCTTTTCCAATAAATAATAGAAGAAATAACAAAAGAAAAACTTAAATAAATTAGTTTAAAATCTATCTACTGTTTCTAAACCTAGCCCCTAATCAATACCTAATTATCTAATTGTATAATCATAAATCAACTTAATTGCAGCACTCCATATCATATAAATATCTTCAAACAAAAACATAAAAATTACTTTTGTTAAACGAAACCTAGAACTAAGTGGTAATTTTATCTAGAAGAATAGTTAGTGTTTCTTTTTATTTTTCTCTCTAAACAGATAACCTCGTTTTTCGTTGTCAATGACGTGCAGTGTCTAATACATCATCAGCAATCTTCACAAAA
>JABUQX010017441.1:0-7500 GCA_015478945.1 Trachelipus rathkii | reverse complement strand
CTACCCGGCCTCTCCACCCTCTTCTATATTATATACACAGAAATTTTAGTTAATACAATTAAATCATAATACTCATCCATACACCACGAATAATAGCCAACCTAACATTGATAAATATGCTACTACTTATATCCCTCTGCTAATAACCTTCCAAAGTTCTCACACATCTACTATCTCAGGCACACTGCTCCACACAACAATTATAGATTAACACCAAACGGATCATGCACTATGACTGTACAAACGAGACAAAAATCTAACGATCCCAAAATCACGATACAACAGACAACGTTATTAATTTTATAAATAACTCCCGAAGAGTCTTCCTTCGTGCTTATTCAACATCCACGAGAAGCAACATAGTACACCCTCACATCGTTACTCCCCCACGCACTTACAACACTCGCGACAAAGCACTCTAAATTTAAGAGGCCTCACTAAAATATTATACGACACCGCTTTCCAGGATTCAGCATCTAGAATTATCTACCGACCTTAATTCACCCTTTCCACTCCCACCTATCATCGACTCTTATTCTCTATCCAGCACATTACAATACTTCTATTAACCACTTAATTTGCCTTCATATATCATAAAAAACTAGGAGTTCCCTTATAATTAAAGCGATCACTTCATCACTCACCCTACCCTCCACCATATACTAACACTAATATAATATTATAATATATATATATAATAAAATAATAATATAAATTATTTTTATTTTTTAATATAATAATATATATATATATATAATAGATATATATATATATATATATATATATATATATATTCCTATAACATATATATATAATATATTATATTATATATATATATATAT
The DNA here is from genome assembly GCA_015478945.1 of Trachelipus rathkii. Lineage (NCBI taxonomy): Eukaryota > Metazoa > Arthropoda > Malacostraca > Isopoda > Trachelipodidae > Trachelipus > Trachelipus rathkii. Next base: position 6,658 of record JABUQX010017441.1, on the reverse strand, counting down.
AATACGTATATATGATATATATATTATATATATTATATATATATAGAATATATATATATATATATATATATATATATATATATAGCGCTCTTCTCCATGCCCTCTATCTTCCAGGACTCCCTCTTCTCTCAGCTCACTCATCGGCGGTATTCCATGTCTTCTCAATGAGTCCTCCACCGAGCTCTCCCATCTCTTCTTAGGTCTTCTTCTTATTCTTGTTTCCTTCGGTCTACACTCCCATCTCCTCCTGGCCACTCTCTCCTTCTGCATCCTCTCCAGGTGTCCCCCAGCACCTCAGTCTGACTGCATCCATCTTATTTAATATATAGCCTTTATCTCCTCCTTTATTCTTTCGTTTCTTTGTCTATCGCTTCTAGTCTTTCCACTATCGCTCTCAAAACGTACAACTTCGCTGACTGTATTCTACTATCATCTCTTGCGATCGTACTCCATGTCTCTCCCTCATATAGTAGGATCGGTGTAACAACCCCTCGAAAATCACCCTTTTTACCCCCATACTCATTTGTCTATCATTCAGTATGGGGTACACTGCTCTTACAGCTCCCCCATGCGGAGCTATCCTACTTGTTATCTTCTGTGCATTTCCTCCTTCTCTTCCAAACACCCCACCAAAGTATTTACATTTTTCCTCCATCTTTATCTCAGCCCCCTTCCACATCTACCCGCAGCTCTCCCCCCTATTCTTCTCTACTACCATGATCTCCGTCTTTTCTGTGTTCAGTGTCAGACCGGCCTTTCTAAGCTTATACGCAAAACATTTCACCACCTCTCTCTGCCCGTCTCCCTCTTCACTCCAGCACGCCAAGTCATCTGCATATGCCAGAATATCACAGCCCAAATCTCCTATATTCTCTCTCATCTTCTTCATCACTACATCCAGTTATGAATAATAAATATATTTTAATTCTACTTAACATAGATAGTATTTTAACACTGATAAAAGAAAGTCATGATTGAGAACTTTAGAACAATAAATTCTTAATTCTACAATAAGAAATGAAAAGAATCTGTGTATTAAAACAATCAACTAACAGACGCTAGCTTTAAAAGTTTATTTACAAACGGTTTTTAAAATTTTTACCAATTAATAATGAATTTATTTTTATATTTACCATAAAAAAGTCTAACAGCTTATCTGGACTGGAAAGAGTATCGAAAATATGAAAGGGCATAAATAGAGTAACTGTCCAGGACTGATCTTGATTTGGAAGCGCGATCATCATGTATTGTCCTCTTGGCCAAATATGAAGATAATTTTCTGGCATTGCAAACTGAAAGTAATAAAAGTGTGTGAATGGTTATTAATAACAAAAACTATTCAAAGAGGGCAAAAGTTGGACCACACATTTTAGTAGGTATTTGCTACGCAGATTTAAATGTTCAAAAACAAGGCTATGGTTAGTTAGGTAGGTGTTTGAAGATAGAGGAGTTTGTGACTACATCACTTAAGTAACACAAATATTGTGTATATAAATTTACTTGTAGTTACAGTATCTGAAAAAGAAAAAAAGGCTTTGAACCCCGTAAAGTTTATTGTCTCAGAATTTATCCCAAAGTTCAAATTGATATTGAGAAGTTATGTTATTGAGATGTGATGAACGTAGTCAAATTCTCAGCTACAACGAAACTGACTTGTAATATAGAGATATGCATAAAATCTCTTTCAGAATCGAATGAAAAAAAATATCATTTAAATTTACCTTCCCATCTGAAGTCGGAGGGATGCAGAGCTCCATATAACCATGTGGTATGTACTGCTGTTGGTAGTTGAAATGTGGTCTTTTGAGCATTTGTTTCCTTACAGAAGAATAGGCCCCGTCACATCCAATAACAAGATCGGCTTCTGCTATTACAGTTTCCTTGGTGTCTGTTCTGATGGAAACAATAAAAGATAATACGACGCTTAAAAATCAGAAAAAGTGAAAATGATATTTATTGGTCATGCATTGACTACGCTATTTTATCTTTGGAAGTTCTCCAAACCAAATAAATCATTAAGTGATTTTATTTCGTTTACCGAGGCAAATCTCAAAGGTACCGTTCATCATAATCCTTACCCAAAAGGGGAGTACTCCAAAACTGATTCTTTCATTCATTTAAAGAAATGGTTACGCAAGCAAAATATTTGCAGGAAGAACCAAAAATATTTTCGCTAAAGATATTAATTAATTAAATTATTATTATTATTATTATTATTATTATTATTATTATTATTATTATTATTATTATTATTATTATTATTATTATTATTATTATTATTATTATATTATTAAATAATAGTTATATTTATATTTTTTTTATTATTATTATTATCTTCCTCCTATCCCCAGATTGGGGATGTGGTGCGTAGCATACACAGGAACAAAACATTAGTAGGAGAACATGAAGCAAGTCGAAAAGAAAGCCTCCTTTATATATATATATATATATATATATATATATATATATTATATATATATATTATATATATTATATATATTATATATATATATATATTATATATATATATTATATATATATATTATATATATATATATATTATATATATAATATATTATATATATATAATATATAATCAATATTATTTATTATTATTATTATTTATTATATTATTATTATTATATATTATTATTTATTTATTATTATTATATTATTATTATTATTATTGATTATAGTTATATTATTAAGGCGCAGAAACACAACATGGTATAAATATAATTAAAGTTATTGTACTTAAATCCAATGTTATAACTTTCTGACTATTTTGTGTATGTTTGTGTGTGTACTTTTTAGCGGCAAAATTTCCCTCCAAAAAGTAAAACCAATTTAACATGGCTTCGTTTATAGCAAAAGTTTATTTTTATTATCAGATTTAGAAATATTTTTAGAATTTATCAGGGTTGAAAAAAAATTGTAGGAAAATTCCTAATATTTTTTATAAAAATGATTCAATTACTTTATGTTCGAAAATGCCATAAAGAAGAGGATTCCAATTTAAAAAGAAATTTAGAAATTTGTTTGTTATGAACCAATCCCAACGTTGTTTACATCTCGATGTAGGCAATTTGAGGCGTGGCTTTCGTTCGAAAACAGAAGATGGAAATTTTTGAATTTTGAAGAGCATATCCGCAATTTGCCCGATAAATTCCAGTCTATCTGACCTACTGTGTGTTAATATATTTATATTGTGATCAGAAACCTCATAATTTTAAAATGATGGCGCAGGATCTGCATATTTTAAAATGATTGAGCGAAACCAGTAGTTTGATACCTATACAAATAAAAATTACAGTAAATAATTAAAATTAATAAAGCTATTGATGTCAAGTGAAAGTGATGCGTGCAGTCGCGTTATCATCTATGTTAACTCAATAGACAGTACTAGTAAGTGATATTGTGAGTTTAACTTAAAATAGTGTCATATCTCTGTAAAACATCAAATAATAAATATTAATGTACTTTACAAGTTAATAATTAAGTAACAAGTGCATTGACAAAAAGTATAAGTACGATTAATCAATTAAGAGACAAGTACTATTACGAGTACTCAATCATAACGAAAATAAATGGTATTAAATTTCAATACGTCTATCGAGGCTATTCTCGGAGTCATACTGCTCATCCATCTTATATATAGTATATTATATAGGATATAATTATATATAATATATATACACTATCTATAATATATAATATATATATATTATATATATATATATATATAGTGAGATTATATAGGTAATATAGATGTATCAGTATACATTATTAGAAATATTTTTATATAGTATATATTATAGTATTATATATATATATAATATGATAGGCCACTTATCCTTTAAAAGGAAGTTATATACATATTAAAAAGTCATATGAAAACGCAAATCTGAGTGAGCAGTATATATACCTATACTTGTAGAGTACATCACCTGTGTCTCACAATGTAGTTACTGTTAGTGACTCACCTAATAACTCCAATAGAATACTAGAGTACGGATATAAGTTTGACCACCATATACTGCTTTATATTTTATCATGTTAATTTATATTATATATGTTAATTTTTTAATATTTTTTTTTATTAAATTATATTTTTAAGAGGGCTCTGAGCGACGGTATGGGTATAGATAGGAAGAAAGTCCCCCCGAGTCACGTACTCACACGCTGAGGCTCTAGATAGAGTACACTTGATACATTTCCTATCATTCTATTTTAATTTATATCATTGGGTATTCGGATGTTTTGTATTTTATCAAATAATAATTATAAGATATAATATTAAAACATACTATTATTGTAGACATAAATAGTACCGCATGTATAGTAAAGACTCAACAATAGATATTACAATGACAACATCATCACAAGGGTGCACCATATAGTATTTTGTAAAAATGAATTGTAAGAATAGAATTGTATTTCATTATAACACCTGCCTCAGCAATATTTATATTATATTCATAAACTTACCCTTTAAAATGAAACATATTAGTGAGTTCTCGCGTTTCTAAGCCACTCACGGAACAATAGAAATCAGAAATAATAATTATCTCAAAATCGTCCCTGAGATCACTGGTATAAATATCGGTACACCTCTTATATAATATATATTATATTATATATATAATCATTATGATATTATAATATTAATATAACATATATACTAAAGTATTATAAAATATTAAAAACACTCACGATATATATTATATATATATATATAATATATTATATATTATTTAATTAATATATATTTTATAAATATATATAATTAATAAAATATATTATATAGTGATATATATATATAATAACTTATTAGATATCAATTAATACCTTAATTATTAATTGAATTAATTATTTATCTATATATTAAATATTATTGATATTAATATTATATTATTATCCTATATTATTATTATTATATTAATGTATTATTATTATTATTTTATGATTATTTAGTGACGTGTGAGTTTTATAATAATTTATATTTATAATATGACATTGTAGGATATAATTATATATAAAAAACTTTTACAAAAATAAAATTTTTAATTAAATATATATTATAAGTTTTAATGTATTTCGTGGGAGAGTTTGTGCAAAAAGGAACATTATATCATGAGAAATAATATAGGTGTGAGGTATATAAGGTCATGATAGATATAGTTATAGGTTTAATGTTAGGTATAGGGATTATTGCTATAGTACATTAGTTGTGAGAATTGTTATAAAATATATTATATAGTATATGTAATGAGATGTGAACTCTCTCACTCATCCTGGAGTGTAGACCCATATAGATTATTTATCAATGAGTGAGAACATAAGTTTTGTGGCAGGTTTACTACGTTATATATAGTACGTTAGTGTGAGGTTTTATAATTTATTGAATCAATACAAATAAGTATACATATAAATTTCCATTTGAATATAATATTCTAACCATTATCTCTTTATCCATAACCTTTTCATACCTTGAGAGAAGTTATAGAATTCTTAATCCAAATTACAGACTTATATCTACTAACATAATAATACCACTTAAAAAATTTTCATATAAACTTTTCATATAACTAAATTACTATTAAGTGAGTATTGATACAGCTGTGAATAATAATATTACTTACTAAACACCTTATTACTCCCTATTATAGTTATCGTTAAATTATTAACTATTTTATATTATATTTATTACATATCCTATACTGTGATATTACACATGCAATGGATCCACATTCCATCTCAATGTATAACTCTATTTTATCACTGTACACCTCGAGTCAACATCCACACTTACTCCCTAATGTCATTTCATTCCTTCATTCAATCAGTATCTTCTCCGACACCTAACACCGCTCGAGAGATTGGTACTTCATTTGCTAACTATTTACCGCTTCTCTCTAACTACACCCCACCTTAATTCTTCTTTAAGCCACATCCATATACAAATTAACTTAATATCCCAAGGAGAAGATATACGAGCATCCCTGGCACGCCACTTTACTAATATATAAGTTTACTGAATAGAATAAGATCAATAATAATTCAGTATTAATTAGAGATATAGTATTAACTCTATTATTTTAATATTAATATATTATACTATATTATGTTTAATAATATAATTAAGTTAATTATATAACTGCTTACATATAAGATACTCATAATAGGGTATAAGCACTATTATATATTACTCTATATCTAGATATATTTGTAGGACGATAATAATGACCAATTAAGGTATTTATTATTGTTATATCTATTATATATAGGATAATTTGTATATATATGAAAACAGATTAGGGAATATTACCGTAAGCGTGGAAATTGTTCTTATGAGATAACTCCCGGCCCGAAACCGCGGAGTATTAGCCGAATCAGCCCACACAATAAGAATATTATTCGCCGAATATCTGCCGGAACCGGTGGAATGATATGAACTTCCTTAATTAACTATATACACCACATGCTCACACATAACAATGAATATAAATATACTAAAACTCATCTAACAATGATAAAGCTTAATTAGGTTTACTATAAAGTATATAAATATATATTAAAATTACAAATTATTATAATTAATATATATATATTATTATAATTATATATTATACTTATATATTATATCATATTTGGAGAT
>JABUQX010017440.1:0-32179 GCA_015478945.1 Trachelipus rathkii | reverse complement strand
AGATCCGCGCAGAATCTAAATTTGTATATAATATGTATTCATGTTAGTCGGTTTCAGATAATAATTTGGGCTCCAAGTTAATTTAGGCAGGTGTTTGGGGTATCTTCTTTGCAAAACAGTAAAATATTTACAATTATATTTATATAATATTTATATCGTTATATGTGTAATAGAAAAGAGATCTAAATTTGTTATAATATGTATTCATGTTAGATCGGCTTCAGATAATAATTTGGGCTCCAAGGTAATTTTTTCAGGTGTTTGAGGTATCTCCTTTGCACAATTGTAAAAAATTTACACATTTATGTATTAAAAAAGCGTAGTCAAGCTTATTTATATTGTTATATGTGCAATAGCTGAGAAATCTAAATTTGTTATAATATGTATTCATGTTAGATCGGTTTCAGATAATAATTTGGGCTCCTAGGTAATTCAGGCAGATGATTGAAGTATCACCTTTACACAAGCGTAAAATATTTACAATTTGATGTAGTGATAAAGCGTAGTCAAGCTTAATTATATTGTTTTATGTGTAATAGCAAAGAAATCTAAATTTGTTTTAATATGTTTTATTCATGTTAGATCGGTTTCAATAATAATTTGCTACTAGTTAATTCAGCAGAGTTCTGAGTTATCAGCCTTTGCAACACTTAAAATGAATTTAACAATTTGATGTAGTGATAAAGCGTAGTCAAGCTTATTTATATGTTTTATGTGTAATAGCAAAAAAATATAAATTTGTTATAATATGTATTCATGTTAGATAGGTTTCAGATAATAATTTAGGCTCCTAGGTAATTTAGGCAGGTGTTTGAATTATCTCCTTTGCACAACCCGTAAAAAATTTACAAATGTTATGTAGTGATAAAGCGTGTCAGCTTATTTATATTGTTATAGGGTAATAGCAAAAAACTTAATTTTATTAAATTGGTATTCATGTTAGAATCGGGTTATCAGATAATAATGTTGGGCTCCTAGGTAATTTAGGCATGTGTTGAGGATATCTTCTTTGCAAAACTTGTAACTACACTCAATAATCTCGACGATAGCATCTACTCAATTTTGCGTGTGAGTGATAATATAGTACTCATTTCGCTAGTAATTGTCCTTCTATGCTGCTTGCTAAAGCGACAACTCTCTCTCTCCGAAATTAATGTTTATTCTCTCACGTATCCAGCTCTCACTCACATTCGTAGGTAATTAGGCAGGTGGTTGTATCGACTCACTCTCTCTCGCCATATCCCACTATTAAAATATTCTACAAGCTCTCTCTTGTGAATAGAGAGGTGCTAGCTCTCTCTCTCTAGAAACTCCTTGTGTGTGATATGTCTAACGTCCGTGTCAATCAGCAAAGAAATCATAAAATCTTGTTATAATTAATGTATGTCATGTTAAAAATCGGTTTCAGGTAATAATTTGGGCTTCCTAGGTAATTAGGCAGGTGTTTGAGGTATCCACCTTTTCACAACTGTAAAAAATATTTACAATTTGATGTAGTGATTAAGCATAGTCAAGCCTTATTTATGTTGTTTCATGTGTAATAGCAAAGAAATCAAATTTGTTTTAATAGTTTTAATTCATGTTAGATGCGTTTCCAGTATACATGTTGCGGCTTCCTATGTATTTAAGGCAGATGTTGAGATATCACCTTTGCACAACCGTAAAATATTACAATTTACTGTAGTGATAAAGCGTAGTCAAGGCCCGTGTGTATTGTTGTATATGTAATAGCAAAGAAATCGAAATTTGTTATAATTAATGATTCATGTTAGATCGGATTTCAGATAGTAATTTAGCTCCTGGAATTGGCAATGATTGAGGGTATCTTCTCTGCACAACCGCTAAAAAAATTTCAATCTCTCATGAAGTGATAAAGCGGTTGTGAGAACTCTCTCTTAATATATCATAATAGTATAGGAGCGACTACATAATTCACTCTAAATTGCTTAAAATATGTCTAAGTTCCTACTCAGTAAGGTGCAGTCAAATAAATTTGTTTCTCCTAGCGATTAAGGCAAAGTGGGTTGAAAGTATCCTTCTTTGCAAATCTGTACAAGAAAAATATACATCACCAGAATGTTGATCGTAGTGATATAAGCGTAGCATCCAAGCTAGTTTATATTGATATTATATAGTATGTACAAATAGCAAAGAAAATCGTAATTGTAGAGATCTGATACTCATATGCATGTCCTCTCTATCAGACTCTCTCACCACTCTCAATATCATAGCGCAAATATGTGAGGTAATTTAGGCAAGCGGTTGCACGCTCGATCTAACCTTCGTGCACTCCCGTATACGTAACGCATCTATTCTCCACTCTGACATATATCAATACGAACACTGTCGAAACTATCGCTTATATCCCGTACGTGAGTAAGAAAGCTGTCGGCGATGTCTGCCTCCTCTGCTTTATCTCATATCCACCAAGACCTATATAACGTGTCCGCTATTAATGATATGATCTTATATTGGTTTCAGATAGTAATTTGAGTTCCTAGGTAATTAGGGCAATGATTTGAGGTATCTCCTTTGCACAACCGTAAAATATTTACAATTTGATGTGGTTATAAAGCGTAGTCAAGCTTATTTTTATTTTTATATCTGTAATGGCAAAAAAATCTAAATTTGTTATAATATGTATTCATGTTAGATCGGTTTCAGATAATAATTTAGGCTCCTAGGTAATTTAGGCAGGTGTTTGAATTATCTCCTTTGCACAACCGTAAAAAATTTACAAATTTATGAAGTGATAAAGCGTAGTTAAGCTTATTTATATTGTTTTATGTGTAATAGCAAAGAAATCTAAATTTGTTATAATATGTATTCATGTTAGATCGGTTTCAGATAATAATTTGGCTCCTAGGTAATTCAGGCAGGTGTTTGAGGTATCTTCTTTGCAAAACCGTAAAATATTTACAATTTGCTGTAGTGATAAAGCGTAGTCAAGCTAATTTATATTGTTTTATGTTTAATTGCATAGAAATCTAAATTTGTTATAATATGTATTCATGTTAGATCGGTTTCAGATAATAATTTGGGCTCCTAGGTAATTTAGGCAGGTGTTTGAGGTATTTTCTTGGCACAACTGTAAAAAATTTACACATTTATGTATTGATAAAGCGTAGTCAAGCTTATTTATATTGTTATATGTGCAATAGCAAAGAAATCTAAATTTGTTATAATATGTATTCATGTTAGATCGGTTTTCTTGATAATATTTGGGCCTAGGTAATAAGGCCAGATGTTTGAGGTATCACCTTTTCACAACTGTAAAATATTTACAATTTGATGTAGTGATAAAGCGTAGTCAAGCTTATTTATATTGTTTTATGTGTAATAGCAAAGAAATCTAAATTTGTTTTAATATGTTTTATTCATGTTAGATCGGTTTCAGATAATAATTTGGGCTCCTATGTATTTTTGCCAATATTTGAGGTATCTCCTTGCACAAACCGTATTAAATTTACAATTTATAATATGCATATATGTTAGATCAGTTTCAGATAATAATTTGTGCTCCTAGGTAATTTAGGCAGGTGTTTGAGGTATCTGCTTTGCACAAACGTAAAAAATTTACACATTTATGTAGTGATAGAGAGTAGTCAAGCTTATTTTTTTTGTTAAATGTGTAATAGCAAAGAAATCTAAATTTGTTATAATTTGTCTTCATGTCAGATCGGTTTCAGATAATAATTTGGGCTCCTAGTTTAATAAGGCAGAAGTTTGAGAAATCTGCTTATCACCATCGTAAAAAATATAAAATTTGATGTTGTGATAAAGCGTAGTCAAGCTTATTTATATTATTATATGTACAATAGCAAAGAAATCTAAATTTGTTATAATATTTATTTATGTTAGATCGGTTTCAGATAATAATTTGGGTTCCTAGTTAATTTAGGTAGGTGTTTGAGGTATCTGCTTTTGAACAACAAGAAAAAATTTACTATTTAAAGTGTAGATAAAGCGTAGTAAAGTTTTATTATATTGTTATATGTGAAATAGCAAAGAAATCTCTTTTTGTTATAATATGTATTCATGTTAGATCGGTTTCAGAAATAACATTTGGGCTCCTAGGTAATTAAGCAGGTGTTGAGTATCTCCTTTGCACAACCGTAAAAATTATTTACAATTTGATGTAGTGATAAAGCGTTAGTCAAGCCTATTTATTGTTTTTATGATTGTATAAGCAAAGAAATTAAATTTATTATGTAATATGTATTTCATGTTAGATCGGTTTCTGATAATAATTTGGGCTAATAGGTATTTAAGTCAGGTGTTTAAGGTATCTTCTTTGCACAACCGTAAAAGTTTTACAATTTGATGTAGTGATAAAGTGTATTTAAGCTTATTTATATTGTTTTATGTGTAATAGCATAGAAATCTAAATTTGTTATAATATGTATTCATGTTAGATTAATTTCAGATAATAATTTGGGCTCCTAGTTAATTTGGGCAGGTGTTTGAGTTATATCCTTTGCACAACCGTTAAAAAACTCTTACACATTTATGTTAGTGATAAAGCTATCAAGCTATCTATATTGTTTATGATTTAATAGCAAAGAAATCGAAATTTTTTATATATTATTCATGTTAGATTGATTTCAGATAATAATTTGCGGCTCTTGTAACCCCTTGATTTATATTTTTTTTTAATTCGCCCCCCCCGTTTCCCCTCCTTCTCCCCCCCTCTTACCCTATAGGTAAAATTAAGCATGTGTTTGAGATCACCTTTTGAACATCCCTAAAGCATGTTACACATTTATGTAGTGCTTAAAGCGCAAGCTTGATTATATTGTTATATGTGTAATAGAAGAAATATAAATTTGATATAATATGTATTCATGTTAGATCGGTTTCAGATAATAATTTAGGCCCTAGGTAATTTAGGCAGGTGTGTTGAGGTTTCTCCTTGCACAACGTTAAAATAAAAAAAAGTTACAATAATTGCGAGCTTTCGTCTCCATCAGTTAGACCTTATATTTATGTGTATAGCAAGAAATCTAATTATTGATAATATGTATCATGTTAGATCCGTTTCAGAAATAGTTTGCGGCTCCTAAGGTAATTTAAGCGGTGTTTGAGCTTCTCCTTCTGGCACCAAGCCGTAAAATATTTACAATTGATGTGGTGATAAGGGCGTATCAATTTATTTATATCGTTTTATGAGTAAATAGCAAAGAAATCTAAATTTGTCTTAATTGGTATTCATGTTAGATCGGTTTTAGATAATAATTTTGGCTCCTAGGGAATTTAGGCAGGTTTTGAGGTATTCTCCTTATGCACAACCGTAAAATATTTACAATTTGATGTATGATAAAGCGTGTTAAAGCTTTTTAATATTGTTATATGTGAAATCCTAAAGAAATCTAATTTTGGTGTAATATGTTTTCATGTTATATCGGTTTCAGATAATAATTTGGGCTCCTAGGTAATTTTAGGCAGGTGTTTGAGGTATCTTCCTTTGCACAACCCGTAAAATATTAACAACTGCTTAGTGATGAAAGCGAAAGTCAAGCTTAATTATATTGTTTAATGTGTAATTGCATAATAATAATAGAATTTTTTATAATAATGGTAATCATGTTAAGATCGGTTTCAGATAAAATATTTCGGCTCTAGGTAATTTAGGCAGGTCGTTGAGGTATCTTCTTGCAACCGTAAAATTATTTACAATTTGATGTAGTGATAAAGCGTAGTCAAGCTTATTTATATTGTTTTATGTGTAATAGCAAAGAAATCTAAATTTGTTATAATATGTTGATGTTAGAGTCGGCGGTTTCAGATAATAATTTTGGGCTCCTAGGTAATTTTAGGCAGGTGTTTTAGGTTTCTTTTTTGCACAACCACTTAAAATTATTTACAATTTTTGATGTAGTGAGTACAGCGTTGTCAAGCTTATTTATATTGTTTATGTGTATTAGCAAAGAAATCTAAATTTGTTATAACATGTATGAATGTTATATCGATTTCAGATAATAATTTTAGGCTCCAAGGTTAATCTTAGGCAATGATTTGAGGTATCTCCTGCACAAACCGTAAAAAAAAATTATGTTTTAAACATAATTTTGTGTAGTGATAAAGCGTAGTCAAGCTTATTTTTATTGTTATATGTTGTAATAAGCAAAGAATCTTAAAATTTGTAAAATAATATATCAAGATTAGATCGGTTTAGATAATTAATTTGGGCCACTAGGTAATTTAGCAGATGTTTGAGTTATCTCCTTTGCAGAAAAGCGTAAAAAATTTACACATTTATAGAGTGATAAAGGTTAGTCAAGCTTATTTATATGTTATATGTGTAATAGCAAAGAAGACTTAATTTTGTTATAATTTGTATTCATGTTATGATCGATTCAGATAATAATTTGGGCACCTAGGTAATTTAGGCAGGTGTTTGAGGTATATCCTTTGCACATCCGTTAAATATTTACAATTTAATGTAGTGATAAAGCTAAGTCAAGCTTATTTTTATTTTGTTGTTTAGTGAATAGGCAAAGAAATCTAAATTTGTTATAATATGTATCATGTTAGATCGGTTCAGATAAAAATTTGGGCTCCTGTTATTTAGGCAGGTGTTTGAGTATCTCCTTTGCACAACCGTAAAATATTTACATTTGATGTAGTGATAAGCGTAGTCAAGGCTATTTTATATTGTTTTATGTGTAATAGCAAAGAAACTCTAAATATGTTATAATATATGTATTCATGTTAGAATCGGTTTCAGATAGTAATTTGGGGTCCCTAGGTATTTAGCAGGTATTGAGGTATCTTCTTTGCACAACCGTAAAATATTTACAATTTTATGTAGTGATAAAGCGAAGTAAAGCTTTTTATTATTGTTATATGTGTAATAGCAAAGAAATCTAAATTTGTATAAATGATTCATGTTAGATCGGTTTAGATAATAAATTGGGCTCCTAGGTAATATAGGCAATGATTTGAGGTATCTCCTTTGCACAACCGTAAAATATTTACAATTTGTTGTAGTGATAAAGCGTAATCAAGCTTATTTATATTATTTTATGTGTAATAGCAAAGAAATCTAAATTTGTTTTAATATGTTTTATTCATGTTAGATCGGTTTGGATAATAAATTTGGGGCTCCTAGTTAATTTAGACAGGTGTTTTAGGTATCTTCTTTGCAAAACAGTAAAATATTTACAATTTGATGTAGTGATAAAGCGTAGTCAAGCTTATTTATATTTGTTATATGTTAATAGCAAAGAAATCTAAATTTGTTATAATATGTATTCATGTTAGATCGGTTTCAGATAATAATTTTAATAGTTTTATATGTGTAATAGCAAAGAAATCTAAATTTGTTATAATATGTATTCATGTTAGATCGGTTTCAGATAATAATTTGGTCTCCTAGGTAATTTAGGCAGGTGTTTGAGGTATCTTCTTTGCACAACCGTAAAAAATTTACACATTTATGTAGTGATAAGGCGTAGTCAAGCTTATTTATATTGTAATATGTGTAATAGAAAAGAAATCTAAATTTGTTATAATATGTATTCATGTTAGATCAGTTTTAGATAATAATTTGTGCTCCTAGGTAATTTAGTAGGTGTGTGTAGTATCTGCTTTGCACACTGTAAAAAGTTTACACATTTTTGTAGTGATAAAGGTGTAGTCAAGGCTATTCATATTGATTTTAATGTGTAATAAAGCAAAGAAAATCTAAATTTGTTATAATATTATTCATGTTATTTTGATCGGTTTCAAGATATAATTTGTGTCCTAGGTAATTTGCAGTGTTTGAGGTATCTTCTTTGCAACAACCGTAAAATATTTTTTAAATTTAATGTAGTGCATAAAGCGAGTAAGCTTATTTATGAATTGTTTTATGTGTAATGAAAGAGATCTTAAATTTTATATAATATAGCTTTCATGTTTTAATCGGTTTAAGATAATTAATTTTGGGCTCCCAGGTAATTTAGGGCAGGTTTTTGAGTATCTTCTTTGACAACCGTAAAATATATTTTATTTTTTAATTTATGTAGTGATAAAAGGTAGTCAAGCTTATTTATATTGTTTTATGTGTAATAGCAAAGAGATCTAAATTTGTTATAATATGTATTCATGTTAGATCGGTTTAAGATAATAATTTGGGCTCCCAGGTAATTTAGGCAGGTGTTTGAGGTATCTTCCTTGCACAAACGTAAAAGATTTACACATTTATGTAGTGATAAAGCGTAGTTAAGCTTATTTATAATGTTGTATGTGTAATAGCAAAGAAATTTAAATTTGTTATAATATGTATTCATGTAAGATAGGCTTCAGATAATAACTTGGGCTCCTAGGTAATTTTAGCAGGTGTTTGAGGTATCTCCTTTGCACAACCGTAAAATATTTACATTTGATGTAGTTTATGATCAATAAGCTTTATAATATATTGTTAAATGTGTAATAGCAAAGAAAACTAAATTTGTTATAAATTCTCTTCATGGCAGATCAGTTTCAGATAATAATTTGGGCTCCTTGGTAATTTTGGCAGGTGTTTGAGGTATATCCTTTGCACAACTGTAAATTATTTACAATTTGATGTAGTGATGAAGCGTAGTCAAGTCTATTGACATTGTTAAATGTGTAATAGCAAGAAAACTAAATTTGTTATAATTTGTCTTCATGTCAGATCGGTTTCAGATAACAACTTGGACTCCTAGGTACTTTAGGCAGGTGTTTGAGGTATCTTCTTTGCACAACCGTAAAAATTTACACAATTATGTAGTGATAAAGCGTAGTCAAGCTTATTTATATTGTTATATGTGCAATTGGAAAGAAATCTAAATTTGTTATAATAGATATTCATGTTAGATCGGTTTCAGATAATAATTTGGGCTCCTAGGTAATTAAGGCAGGTGTTTGAGGTATCTCCTTTGCACAACCGTAAAAAAAATTACACATTTATGTAGTGATAAAGCGTAGTCAAGCTTATTTATATTGTTATATGTGTAATAGCAAAGAAATAAAAAAATTTTCAAAAAAAATTTTTTTTGGTTTATAATATGGTATTCATGTGACCTAATCCATCTATGCATCCGCGGTTGACGATAAGATATATATCGAGGCTTTATAGGTATACGTTCTTTAGTGGATCAGCGTTTTTGGGCGCTCGCTCTCTCTCGATTGTTCGGGCTACAACCGTAAACATTCGCATAGCACAGCTCTACACACTGCGCCCTATTCTCGCTCGCGCATAGACATTCCGCATCGCTCGCGCCTTATTTATGTTGTAACGACTCCTTGTGTAACTGCAAAGAGAACTCTAAAGGAAAGATATATAGATATATAGCGCTTTCAATGACTATTATTCATGTCTCCGATCGTCCAGATCTCATTCACACTCTGCGCTTCCATAGGTAACTCTACAAGAACGGGCTAGTTAGGTTCTTTCCTTTGCACAACCGTAAATATTTACAATTTGATTTTGTGATCAAGCAGCGTAGTCAAGCTTATTTATATGTATATGTGTAAGTTAAGCAAAACTCTTCTCTAACAATTTGCCTAATATAATACTCGATTCTTATGTTAGACTCTAGTGGGTCTGGATAATAATTGTGCTCCTTTGATTACATTTAGGCAGTGTTGTTTGAGGTATTAGTTTCACGGTAAAATAATTTACAATTGATGTTATGATAATAGCGTAGTCAAGTTTTATATTCGTTAAATGCGGATAATAATAATAAAAATAAAACAAGATAACTCTCCTAAAAGTTGCAGTCGAAACGCAGAATTTATGTCAGAATCAGGTTATTCAGCTCATAATATTGGCTCCTAGGTTATTTAGGCAGATGTTCGAGGAATCTGCTCTACACCATCGTTGGAAAATATAAAAATATGATTGTAGTGATAAAGCGTAGTCAAGCTTACTTTATCATGTTATTGTGTACACATAGCAAGAAATCTAATTTGCTTATATATGTCTTCATGTAGATCGGCTTTGCAGATAATAATTTGGGGCTCGTAGTGTTTTAGGGCAGGTGTTTGAGGTATCTCCTGTTGCTCAAAACTGTAAAAAAATTTACACATATATGTAGTGAAAAAGCGTAGTCAAGCTTTATATTGTTATATGTCTAAAGGCAAAAAAATCTAAATTTGTTATAATCATTATTATCCATGTTAGATCGGGTTTAGATATTTAATAATTGGGCTCCAAGGTAATTGAGGCAGGTGTTTGAGTATCTCCTTTTGCACAACCGTAAAAATTTACCATTTAATGTATGTGATAAAGCGTTGTCAAGCTTAGTTCATTGTTTAATGTTTATAGCAAAAGAAATTCCAATTTGTATATAATACATATTCATGTAAATCGGTTTCAGATAATAATTTTGGGGTCCTAGGTATCTTAAGCAGGTGTTTGAGGGTATTTCCTTTGCACAACGTAAACATATACCATTTGGTGTAGTGATAAAGCGTATTCAAGCCTTTTTATATTGTTTTATGTGTAATAGCTAAAAGAAATCAAAATTTGTTAAAGGAGTGAGTGTTGATTTAGAATCGTGTTCAGATGATAATTTGGGACTCCTAGTATTTAGGGCAACGATTGAGGTAATTCTCTTTGCACAACCGTAAAATTTACACATTTATGGTAGTGATAAAGGTAGTCAAGCTTATTTATATTGTTTTATGTGTAAAAGCAAGAATTCTTAATTTGTTATAATATGTATTCATGTTAGATCCGTTTTTCAATTAATAATTTGGGCTAATAGGCAATTTAGGCAGGTGTTTTGAGGTATCTCCTTTGCATACCGTAAAATATTTACAATTGATGAGTGGTGATAAAGCGTTAGTCAAGCTATTTATATTTTTATATGTGTAATAGCAAGAAATCTAATTTTTTAATAATATGTTTACATGTTAGGATCGGGTTCAGATAATAATTTGGTGTCCTAGGTAATTTAGGCAGAAGTGCTTGAGGTATATCCTTTGCAAATCTGTAAATATATACAATTTGATGTAGGCATAAAGCCGATAGTTAAGCTTATTTATATTGTTTATGTTGTAATAGCAAAGAAATCTAAATTTGTTATATATGTATTCATGTTAGATCGGTTATAGATAGTAATTTGGGTTCCTAGGTAATTTAGAAGGTGTTTGAGGTATCTTCTTGCACAACCGTAAATATTTACAATTTGATGTAGTTTTAAAGTGAGTAAGGCTTTTTACGGTTGTGCAGAAGAAGATTACCTTCAAACACTTCGTTAAATTACCTAGGAACCAATTAAACATCTATAACCGATTAACGATGGACATATCATATTTATTAACAAATTTAGATTTCTTTGCTTCTACACACATAAAAGAATATAAATAAGCTTAACTACGCTATTATCACTAAATCAAATTGTATATATTTTACAGATTTGCAAAGGATATACCTCAAGCAACTTTGCCTTAAATTAACCTAACTATAACATCCTAGATTATCTTGAAACCGATCTAACATGAATTACATATTATAACAAATTTGATTTCTTTGCTATTACACATTTATAAAATATTAAATAAGCTTGACTACGCTTTATCACTACATCAAAAATTGTAAATATTTTATCGGGCATTGTGCAAATGAAATACCTGCAAACACCTTGCACTTAATTTACTCTTAGGCCCAAATTATTATTCTGAACCGAAGTCTTAACATTGAATACTATTATAACAAATTAAGATTTCTTGCTTTTACACACGATAAACAATATAAATTAAGCTTTACACGGCTTTTTATCAGCTCGTAAATGCTGTAAATTTTTTTACGGCTTGTGCAAAGAGATAACCTAAATCGGTTGCCTTAAATTACCTAGGGCCCAAAAATTATCAATCTGAAACGGATCTACATGATAGATATTTTAACAAATTTGAGTTCTTGCTACTTACACATAAACAATGTATAAAAAGGCTTGACTCGCGTTTATCACTACACCAAAATTGTTATATTTTCCGCTTGTGCAAAGGAAATACCTCAAACACCTGCTTAAATTACTTAGAGAGCCCAAATTATTATCTGAAACCGATTAAACATGAATACATGTATAAACAATTAGATTTCTTTGCTATTAAACATTAAACAATGAAGAATAAGCATTGACAACGCTTTCATCAACTACATAACATGAGAGTAATTTTTTACGGTGTTGTGCAAGGAGACTACCTCAAACACCTGCCATAAATAACTAGGAGCCCAAATTATATATCTGAGAACCGATCTAACATGATTATATTATTAAACAAATTCTTAGATAGTTCTGCAGTCATGACATTATAACATATAAAAAAAGCTTGAACTACGCTTTATCACTACATATATGTGTAAATTTTTTTATACGGTTTGGCAAAGGAGATACCTCAAACAGCCTTGCCCTAAACATCTACGAGCCCCAAATTTCATTATCTAGACCGACATCTAACTGAATACATATTATAAACAAATTTAAGATTTCTTTGCTATTGTACAAATAATATAAATAACTTGACTACGCTTTATCACTACATCATATTTTATATTTTTTTTACGGATTGGTGTTAGAGCAGATTCCTCGAAGCATCGCCTAATTAACCTAGGAGGCCCAAATTATATCTGAAACCGATCTGACATAAATACATATTGATAACACAATTTCGGTATCACCGCCTTTTACTTTTTTGCCAAATATTTACTGCCGCCGCCCATCATAACATCAAATTGTAATGCTAAATTTTACATCTCTGCAAAATATCTTGCCGCCACATTATCCTAATTACAAACGAGCACAATTATATCAGAAATGATCTAACATAAATACATATCATAAGCAAATTATAGATTTCTTTGCTATTACAATATAACAATTTAAATAAGCTTGACTACCCTTTTATCACTAATCAAATTGTAAATATTTTACGGTTGTGCAAAGGAGATACCTCAAACACCTGCTTAATTACCTAGGAGCCCAAATTATTATCTGGAACGATCTAACATGATACATATTAAAACAAATTAGATTTCTTTGCTATATACAATCAAAACAACAATAAGCTGACTATCGTTTTATTCACTACATCTGTTTGTTAGAATATGTTACGGTTGGTTCCAAAGGATGATGACCTCAAACCCTTCAATAAAAATTACCACAAGCCCAAATTTTTATCTGAATCCGTTACAACCGAACTGGCAGAAGCTGTATCCATACAAATTTAGCTTTATTATCTCTATTACACATACTAGCAGTGCATATAAATAAGCATTGACTACGCTTTAATCACTACATAACTGTGTAATTTTTTTACGGTTGGTGCAAGGACGATACCTCAAACACTGCCTTAAATACCTAATAGCCAAAATTATTATCTGAACCGATCTAACATGAATACATATTTTAACAAATTTTAGATTTCTTTCACAATTGCACATATCAACAATATAAATAAGTATGACTACGCTTTATCACTACATAATTGTGTAAATTTTACGAATGTGCAAAGAAGAACCTCAAACACCTGCCTATAAGGTACTCTAGCGAGGTCCAAGTTGTCTATCGTGAAACCGATCCTGCACATGAAGACAACTTATAACAAATTTTAGTTTTTCTTGCCTATTACACATTTATAAAAAATGTCAACTAGACTTGACTACGCTTCGATCACACATCGAACTGATTGTAATAATTTACAGTTGTGCAAAGCAGAGATACTCAAACACCTGCCAAAATTTACTCAAGGAGCCAAATTTTGATTCTGGTCAAATATCGAGGAAGTTTATAACAAAATTTTAGTTTCTTTGCTATTACAATTTAACAATATAAATAAACTTGACTACGCGTTTTATCACTACATCAAATTGTAAATATTTTCGGTGTGCAAAGGAATACCCTCAACACCTTAAAATTACCATAGGAGCCAAGGTATTATCTGAAGTCTATATACTACATTGCATAAATAGATTATTAGGATAACAAATTTAAATTTCTTTGCTATTACACTACAACATTATAAATAAGCTTAACTACGCTTGATTATTCACTACATAAATGTGTAAATCTTTTACGTCTTGTGCAAAAGGAGATACTGTCAACACCTGCCTCAAATTTACTGGAGCCCAAATTATTATCTAAACCGATCTAACATGAATACATTTGATATACAAATTTAGATCTCTTTGCTATTACACATAAAACAATATACAATAAGCTATTGACTACGCTTTATCACTACATTAAATTAAAAATATTTTACGGTTGTGCAAAGAAGATACCTCAAAAACCTGCCTAAATTACCTGGGAGCCCAAATTGTTATCTTAAACGAAGTTAAAAATTGATATATATAGGTATCAAAATTTAAGGATCTCTTTTGCCATTTACCATTAAACATATAAATAAGCCTTGACTACGCTTATCACTACATTAAATTAAAAAGATATGTTTACGCGTTGTGCACAAGAAGAATACCTCAAACCCTGGCCAAATACCTAGGAGCACAAATTATCTTCTGAAAACCGATCTAAACTGAATACATATTATAACAAATTTATAATTTCTTGCTATTACACATATAACAATATAAATAAGCTTGACTACACTTTAATCACTACATAAATGTGTAAACTTTTTACAGTTGTGCAAAGCAGATACTACAAACACCTACCTAAATTACCTAGGAGCACAAATTATTATCTAAAATGATCTACATGAATACATATTATAACAAATCTTAGATTTCTTTTCTTATAACATATACTAACAATATAAACTAAGCTTACTACGTCTTATATCACTACCATAAATGTGTAAATATTTTACGGTTGTGCATAGAAGATACCTCAAAACACCTGCCTCAATTACCTAGGAACCCAAATTATGATCTGAAACCGAACTAACATTAACATGAATACTTATAACAAATTTAGATTTCTTTTGCTATTGCACATATAACAATATAAATAAGCTTGACTACGCTTTATCACGTACATAAACGTTAACAAAAATTTTTAGGGTTCTGCAAAAGTAGATACCTCAACACACTGCTAAATCCTAGGAGCCCAATTGATTTTCAAACAATAGATATATATCACCGTATTATCTAACATAATACAGTATTCTAGTAACAAATTTAGACTTCTTGCTATTACACATAAAACATATAAATAAGCTTGACTACGCTTTATCACTACGATTTAAATTTATTTTTTTTACGCATGGTGTAGAGGAAATTCCCTCATACAGGCTGCCTACTATTAACTAGGAGTCCCAATTCATTATCTAAACCAATCTGACATATAGACAAATATTATACAATTTAGTTTTCCTTTGCGATTTACACATTTAACCAATAGAAATAAACTTCACTAGCTTTCCACTACAGCAAATGGTAATAATTTTGAGGTCTCGTGCTTCTTGTGCTCAAAAGGAAGATAACCCTCAAACAACCTGTCTTAACTACTATTAGCCAACATTATTTATCTGAAAGATCTAACATGAATACATATTATAACAATTGAGATTTCTTTGCTATTAAACATAACAACAATAAAATTAAACTTGACTACGCTTTATCTACACATCAAATTGTAAATAAAATCATATTAGATTGTGCAAAACGGGAGATATCTCAAACACCTTGACCTTAATTACCTAGAAGCCCAATTTATTATCTGGAAACGATCTATAAATTGAATACATAGTTTAAAAAAATTTTGACTTACAGTGTTGTTTTGCTTATAAGCTAATAAATTAAATTTTTTATTACGCTTTATCACTAAATTAAATTGTTAATATTTTACGGTTGCAAAGGAGGTACTCAAACACCTGCCTAAATTAATAGGGCCCAATTATTATCTTGAACCGAATTCTACCCATGAGCCATTATTATAAAAAATTGGATTCTTTGCTTTTCACATATTAAACAATATAATAAAGCTCAAACTACGCTTCATCACTACATAAATAGTAAATTGTTTTGGAGGTAAAGCAGATACCTCAAACACCTACCTAAATCACCTAGGAGCTCAAAGATCTAGTGGTCTTATTTTATTAAAATAAATATTTTATAAAAATTTATTTTTGTTTGCTTACTTTACAGGATATAACAATGTGGTATAAATAAAGCTTGACCCCTTAGTATCACTACATCACAATTTATATATTTTTTACGTTGTAGGCAGGGACTCCTCAAACATCTTCCTATTTGACCTGGAGCCCCAACAAATAATTATCTTGAAACTGATCTGACTGTAAGACAAAATTGATATACATTTAGTTTTTCGATTTGCACCTACTTGCACGATTAAACTATAATAAATTGAATTAGCTTTATCACTCCATCACAAATTGTAATTTATTTACTTTGTCAAGAGAGAATATTTTAACATCTGCTCTAAAATAACTAGGAGCCCAAATTTATCTGATACATTACATGAAACATATTCATAAACAAATTTGATTTCTTATGCTATATACACACACTCCTTATAGATAACAATTATAAATAAGCTTGACTACGCTTTAGCACTACATAAATGTTTAATTTTTTCGGTTTTTGCAATGAAGATCACTCAAACACCTGCCCTGAAAATAACCCTTTATGGGAGCTCCCAAAATTTATTATCTAAACGATCTAACATGAATACATATTACAACAAAAAAATTTAGATTTTTGGCCTTAAAACATAAACAATATAAACAAGCTTGACTATTCTTTATCCACTACCCCTAAATTGGAAATATTTACGGACTTGTGCAAAGGAAACCTCACACCTGCACTAAATTACCTAGGAGCCTAAATTATTATCTGAACCGATCTAACATGAAACATATTATAACAAATTAGATTTCTTTGCTATTACACACTTAACAATATAAATAGCTTGACTACGCTTTCTCACTACATAAATGTGTAAATGTTTTTACAGTTGTGCAAAGGAGCTCAAACATGGCTAATGTTACTAGGAGCCCAAAATTATTATCTGAAATCAACCTATACATGAATAATACATTATAACAAAATTGGAGAATTTCTTTGCTGATTAAACATAAAACAATATAGCATAAGCTTGACTACGCTTTATCACTACATAAATGTGTAATTTTTTAGGTTGTGCAAAGGATATAACTCAAAACACCTGCCCAAATTAAACTAGGAGCCCAACATTATTATCTGAAATTAATCTAACATGAATACATTATATAACAAATTTAGAGATTTCTTTGCTTTCACACATAAAACAATATAAATAAGCCTTAAATACACTTTGATCACTACATCAAATTGTAAACTTTTACGGTTGTGCACGAAGCAAGGACCTTACACCTGCTTTAAAAACCTATTAGCCCAAATTATTATCAGAAACCGATCTAACATGAAATACATATTATAATAAATTTAGATTTCTTTGCTATTACACAACAAATAAACATATAAATAGGCTTGACTACCTTTATTGCACTACATCAAATTGTAAATATTTTACGGTTGCTCAAAGGAGATACCTCAAACACCTGCCTTAATCTAACCATGGAGGCCAAATTATTATCTGAAACTCGATCCTAACATGACATACATGATCTATAACAAAAAGAGAATTCTTTGCTTATTTCACATGATTAACAATATAATAAAAACTTTATACGCTTCTTTGTCACTATACTAAATAGTAAATTTTTTCTGTGCTTCAAAAGCAGATACCTTCACACCTACCCTAAAATTAACTAGGGAACCCAAATTATTAATCTGAAACATCTAACATAGAATAAATATTATAACAAATTTAGATTTCTTTGCTATTGTACATATAATAATATAAATAAGCTTGACTACGCTTTATCACAACATCAAATTTTATATTTTTTACGATGGTGATAAGCAGATTCCTCAAACTTCTGCCTTATTAAACTAGGAACCCAAATTATTATCTGAAACCGATCTGACATGAAGACAAATTATAACAAATTTAGATTTCTTTGCTATTACACATTTAACAAAAAAATAAGCTTGACTACTCTCTATCACTACATAAATGTGTAAATTTTTTACGGTTGTGCAAAGCAGATACCTCAAACACCTGCCTAAATTACCTAGGAGCACAAATTATTATCTGAAACTGATCTAACATATATGCATATTATAAATTGTAAATTTAATACGGTTGTGCAAAGGAGATACCTCAAATATTGGCAAAAATACATAGGAGCCCAAATTATTATCTGAAACCAATCTAACATGAATAAAACATATTAAAACAAATTTAGATTTCTTTGCTCATTTAACACTCTAAAACAATAAATAGCTTTGACTACGCTTTATCACTACATCAAATTGTAAATATTTTACAGTTGTGAAAAGGTGATACCTCAAACATCTGCCTTAATTACCTAGGAGCCCAAAATATTATCTGAAACCGATCTAACATGAATACATATTATAACAAATTTAGATACTTTGCTATTGAACATTTAACAATATAAATAAGCTTGACTACGCTTTATCAATACATAAATGTGTAAATTTTTTACAGTTGTGCCAAGAAAATACCTCAAACACCTGCCTAAATTAACTAGGAGCCCAATATTATTTCTGAAACCGGATATCTAACATGAATAACATATTATAACAGAATTGTAATTTCTATGCAATTAAACTAAACATAATATAAAATTGAGCTTGACTACGCTTTATCACTACGCAAATGTGTAAAAATTTTACGGTTTTGCAAAGAAGATACCTTAAACACTGCCGAATTTACCTAGGAGCCCAAATTATTTTCGAAACCGATTCCAACATTAAACATATATAACAAATTGTAGATTTCTTTCATTACACGTATTAACAATATAAATAAGCTTGACTACGCTTTATCACTTCATAAATTTGTAAATTTTTTACGGTTGTGCAAAGGTGATAATTCAATCACCTGCCTAAATTACCTAGGAGCCTAAATTATTATCATGAAACCGTTCTAAACAATGATACAATTATAACAATTTAGATTTTTTTGCCATTACAGATATAAAAATAAAAATAAGCTTGACTACGCTTTATAACCACATCAAATTGTAAATATTTTACGGTTGTGCAAAGGAGATACCTCAAATCATTGCCTAATACCTAGGAACTTCAAATTACATCTGAACCATCTAACATGAATACTATTATACAAATTTAGATTTCATTTGCATATTACACCATATAAAAACACAATATTAAAATAGGTACTTGCTACGTTATTATCACTACATCACAAATTGTAAAAATATTTTACGGTCGCATATGTGGCAAGGAGATAGCCTCAAAACACCTGCAATTACCTAAGAGAGCCCAAATTATTATCTGAAACCGAGCAATCTAAACATGAATAAAACATTTAAAACAAATTAAGAATTTCTTTGCAATTACAATATCAATATAAATCAAGCTTCTGCACCTCACGCTTCCACGTTATTGTCAGCATCACTACTATATACATCTTGATACAGTATCATCTATGTATATGATTCTTACTAGGAGATTTGCAAAGGAAGATACCTTGTGACACATTGCACTCTTAGCCAACCATACATACCGCCCGACTCCGAGTTCATATTTATGTCTGCACTGTAGCCTCTTCAGATCTCGTGCCTGGCTATAGTAATGCCGTTCAGCGGCGTCCATTATCTCGCTGGAACAAATTACTTTATAACTGAACCGATCTAAAATGCAATACCAATATTATAAACAACATTTAGCAATTTCCTTTGCTTATTACACAATATATAAAATAAATATAAATAAGCTTTAACTAGCTTTCTTCTACATCAAAGTTTGAATCTTATTTTAACGGATTGTGCAGAAGAAGATACCAACATTTATTACCCTCCTTACAAAGGGAGCTAAAATATACTATCTTGACTTCACGTCTAACTGTATCATTTTCAGAACAAATTTAGATTTCTTTGCTAATTACATAATAACACGTGTGAAATAGAGCTTGACTACGCTTTACAACTACATCAAATTGTAAATATTTTACGGATTTAGAGATGCAAGGTTTGAATAACCTCAAACACCTGCATAAAATACTAGGAGCGCGAATAATATCTGAAGCCAATCTTTACATGAATTAAACACTCTTAAAACAAATTTATAGAATATTCTTGGCTATTACACTAAAAACAACATCAAATAAGCATTGACGTACGCTTTATCGAACTACATCAAATTGAATAAATATTTTACAGTTGTTGAAAAGTAGACCCTCAAAACCTGCCTCTAAAATTTACCTAGAGAGACCCAAATTCAATTACCTCGAACCGATTTACATGGAATAACATCATTATAACAAAATTATAAGATTTCCTTTGCTATATACAACATAGAACAAGTATAAATAAGCATTGACTATGCTTATACCAACTCAATTGTAATATTTGATGTAATTGTGCAAAGGAGATACCTCACACCCTGCCCATCGTAATTAACCGTCAGACGAGCCAATATTATCTGAAAACTGCATCAACACAGATAAGACAAACATATTAAAAACAACAATTTAGTTTCGTTGCTTATACACATAAAAACGCAAATATAAATAAGCATTGACCTACGCTTTTATCACTAAAGCAAATTGTAAATATTATACAGTTGTGCAAAGAAAGATACCTCAAACACCTCCATTAAACATTACCATAGGAGGCCAAAATTATAAAATTAAACTTATTTTCCATCACTGAATACAAAAAATTATAACCAAATTAATTTCCCTTGCTATATACACAGTATAATACAATATATAAATAGCTTGTATGCTCCGTTATCCACTACATTAGATTATGTAAATTTTTTACCCGGTTCCACGACGGCCTGAACTGCCAGGCACCCTTCCCTCCCTTCCACTACAGACGACAGCACCACGCATCGGCCCCGACTAGCCATGACAGCTACCAAACGCGTCTAACACACATATCCACTGCGCGCCCAATTCCAACATGCACAGCCTCTGATCCTCCCGGAACATAATCCAATCCACATCTTTCCTAGCGTCTAATACCTTCCCCTGACCATATCGACTGAGCGCATCTAATCTTTCATCACGCGCATCCAGTAAGTGAAAATATCTAAAAATAGCAACCCCTGCCCACTTAAATTACCCCATAAGGGAGCATAAGATAAAAATCTAATTCCTCTGGCTGACTACAAACCCTGTAATTACTATTATAACCCATCCTCACTGATGTCAACTCCGTTTCTTCTTACACACTCTAATTTACATACTTATCTGACATACAACTACATTTTGAATTTTATTTCAGTAATATTTCTTTGCCGCGTATCCACATAACAACTCCAAAATATCTACAATATAACTAACCAATACATACCTGTCTCTAGTGATATACGTTATGTCACATATGCTCTGTTGCGAGATCCTCCAATAAAAAACCTGTAATCTGCACATCATATTCTTTTCTGCTAATTTCTTAAAATTCATGTTTTCAATTGAAGTTTTGATCTACGACGACCTCAGAAGAGTGGGTGGTGAGAGACCCGCAGAAAGAGGTGAGAGAGAGAGATGAGAAAGATGAATGTAAAAATGTGGTGAGACTATGCGTTCATAACATGTATAACGGAGGAGATTAGCCCAAGAGATGATTGAGATTATGCTAAAAACCCCGGAAGTGCGGAACCAAATGAGGAAGAGAGAGTGAGAGAGAACCAATCTACACTTCTAATGCTCCTTGTTCTATCTCACCAATCAGTACATCTCAGTTACTCGAAGCGAAACCAAAATTCTCTTTCATTAGTACATTGAAGACATTAAGAAATATTTATAGACAGTAATGAGCCACTATGGGCGTATCCATCAATCGCGAGACTGTCCAGTGTCAATACTCACTAACACAACATGACTCATGCCAAAATCCACAAAAGCACCCTATGGAGTCTTAGTCAATTAAACTGCTAACTAAATAATCCACCAATTATGGGAAGCCCCTTAGTCAAAAATAATTTGACTGTATATCAGTATATCTTTATAATCAGTACTACTAAAATTATTACAAAAATTATGAGTATATAATATATAGTTTATACTCATAGCTATAAGTTAGTCATTAATAAATATATATATATATATAATATATATTATATAGTAATATATATAATAACTTTACCTATATTATAATAATATTTAAATTTACTGTATACCCTATATATATATATTATATAAGTATATATATATATATAATATATATATATATATATATATATATATACTATTATAGTAAATTACCTATATTTACTATAGGTATATATATATATATATATATATATATATTTAGTATATATATATATTATATATATATATATATATAGAAGCCCATATAATGATAATATTAATTATATATTATCTATTATATATATGTGATATAATAAATAATAACGATATATATACTTACTATTATACTATGGTACCCAAACCATCCACATGCTTATCCCTAACAATAATGACTTCAAGCTAAACATACAAACCTAGCACATCTAACTTATTAATTATACGGACTGTAAACATAAAAAACAAAACACATTTGTTTCTTCGTCTTAAATATATTAAGATGATACCCAACCTTCCATATACATATCCAACCTTTCTTAAATTGTTTGCAATCAGAGTGCTTACCCATCTCAACAACCTCCCCTGGTGGCAACCATTTCACAAAATCTTTTAACCAACCTATTACTGAATGCCTATATCGTTTCTCCCAATATATTCAACCGATAGAGCATGCTTTCGTCTTAATTTTCTTATTATTGTCCCCCCCTGGCACCGTGTCCAATGAATATACTATCCGAAAAATTTATATTTGGTACTTCATCGATAAGCATTCTCATAGTAGATGCTAAATGTGTTATCTGTAGACTTTGTCCTTTATGGTCCCCTTCTTGAGAAATTCGCCTTTCCACAAGAAATACAAGTTCCTAAAACTCATTCAGCCTATGGCGTCTTCTCATGAGTCTTAAAAACTTACCCTACAAATCCTGATGTAAAATACATCACTATTTTGCCTCTACGTTGCACTCTCTCTGACATATCTAAGTCTATTTCTTTAAAATAAGGGCCTCAAACTTGTGCACATACTCTATTACTGGCCTAAAATAGCCTTTCCAATATCAACAGTTTACTTATTATTCCTTCCCGCTCTTTGTAAGAAAACCATTGCCACGATAATAATTATCGCCCAGCAATCTTATTAGCATTTATTCCTCAGTCTGTGCCAAACACTGATCAGCTACTTTCAAATTACTGCTGTTATAATCACACCTAAATCTTTTTTCTGGTCCCACAGACTCAAGCCATTCCCCTTCATATCGTAGTTAAAACTTTTATTTGAAGGTAACCTAGGTGGAAGAACCTTACACTCTCCATATATAACTAATTTAAAAATCTTTAGCCACTAGTATCTGCCCACCCGACCCAAGAAGTTTATCAAGATCATTTCTGTGAATAACTTTCTACATCCTCTTCACTATTCACGAACTGTGGTGGCCTACTTTGTTTATAATATCCATCTGACTAACTTAGAATATCTGATCTCTTGCCTCATTTAAGTCCCCTGAGTTCTAAATCATTTATATATATGCGGAACAATAGTGACCCCAGCACTAACAAAATACAAGCATATATTTCGCTACAACACATCAATAAACTAATATCCTATAGTTTCCTACAGTTCCCTTGTCATATTCATTTCTCAATCACAATGTCAAGCCTCCAGTTCTTGATCATTCACTGTAATTTCCATTTATATCTGCCCTGACCGTTAACATTCTTCAATTTTCTCCTCTGCCTCTAATTACTTCCTTCCCTAAATAATAATTACACTCTTCCGTAACAATTGAAATACTATTTATACGCTATACACTATTCAAAACCCACGGCATTTCACTCTCATCACTACATTTACCTGTCAATGTTATGCCAGATTTCGAAGTGTTCCCTCCAAACTTCATAATTCAAATTCATAAATATATGAAGTGTTCGACTCTATTCATCTTCCTGGCATTTCCCTTATACACAGCTACTGTATACTACTTTTGCCCAATGATTAAAGTATAGATAACCGATATATATATATATATATATATACCTCTATATAAAAACACTATATCCATATTGAGGTCCCCATATAATATAGTTTATAACTTGATTATAGAGAGTATATATCCCCATAATTATATATATTATATATATATATATATATATAATTATTATAAAATATTATTACTATAATATATACTATATATTATATTAGATATATAAATTAAACCACCCCTATATATATTCAAAGATATTATGTGCCAATAAACGCCAACAATTATTATGTGATATTTGTAAATGGTCCTTTAAGTGTCGGTTTGAACCCTTACCCTTAGATGGCTATTCAAAGAGTGTTACCTCTTGACCAACGATTAGCTGTAACGAAACCCATCATTTTACATCTGAAAGCTTAGCTTCCCAAGAGGAGTGAGGCGTGTCTTTGAAGGACACCTAACCTCCGACGGGGCCTCCCCGCCAACACTCGGTCAGGGGCAACACTGGGTAATGTCAGGGGCAACACTCGGTAATTTTTAATCGGACATTATTAGTATTCAAGATATTTGTGCAATAACGCAACCAATTCATCCTCTTGGGAAGCTACGTCTGTTCAGAAAGGTTAAATTGAATGGGTTTATCCTTTTTAAGCTAATCGATTGTCAAGATGGTAACACTTCTATTGAGTTACCAATCTCAAAGCAAGGTAAGGGTTACATATTCCTATGGAGTGGGGCGTCGTAACTAAGAGTCATTGCGGGCCCCGCCAAGTGAAATGGTGCTTCCCTTGCGGTAACCATAATAGTACAATATAATATATATATTATAAAACATATTAATTAATATATAACCTAATATAATAAATATAGCTTTATGATAATAATATACTATTACTTACAGCTATAGATTAATTATACTACATTTCATAAATGATATATGGTAATCATAATTATGATAATAATATTATTACTATATATATATATATTATAATAGTAGTTATATATTTATAGCCTAATATATGGCTATCTTCATGGTCTTTACCTCAAAGAAATTTACTCCTTCTTCTATGTGCTTGGCTTGTATACAAAGAACAGTGTTTGCATAAAAAAGTAATGGACAGTTTTGGAAAGAGTATGTAAAATGATATAAAGCTTCGTTAAAGGGGGGCAAAAATACATGTTTTATAAGTACTGTTTCACTTTTTTGCTACAAAATGGCCCCTTGGCACCATATATATATATTATATATAAGTATATAATATATATATATAGTACCCTAATTATTATAATATTAAATTTATAATATAGAACCTACCATAGTACATATATACTTTTTAATTATAGTATTAATGATAAAATAATTATAATTATATATTTATATAAATACTATTATTATATATATATATATATATACAAAGGTGCGAGCCATTTTAACTGTCGTTAATCGTTAATTTAACTTCGTTAAATTTTCTGTTAACTTAATTTAACGCTTCGTTTAATTTCGAAAAGTAATAAACGACTTATTAACGATGTTAAAATTTTTCCTCCTAGTACATCCGTTAACCTAGTTAACTTAATTTACGAGTTTATAAAATATTTACTCCTCCATCAGATTATTAAATCTGTATATAGATCGATTTCAGATAAGAGATAACTTTTTTTTTTTTCAAAATTTCCTAACGCCCTCCTCTCAATGACTCAAATGTGTTTATATTACTTCGGTTATTATCCAGTTAGTAAGTTTAACACAGCGGTTGGAAAAAACACGACGTTTGAGGGGATATGTGCTTTATGCGTTTGCTGTACACACACCCTCACTCGACCAAATTATCAAACGTAAATAGGTTATCCTATGTCTTTTAATACTGAGCCACACTCTGCTTTTTCCCTCCAAAGCTTAGTAGAGATAAGCTTCTGCACATGTGGAACACAACCTAATTTTCTTGATCAAATAAGTAACCGAGCCGCGTTTGATCCTTCTTAATTATCGGCTTCCCTCCCATAAGCTGGCATCACTTGTATTCTATCTTAAGACTTTGGAAACCCTTCTCAACTCTCAGGCTTTCTAAAAATAGTAAACCATCATTCTCAATCTCATATCTCTTACCTCCCTTTCCGATCGCCCTCCTGAAGTACGCTTTGGTGTTCAAGCTCTACTAGGCGATTAACTTTTATTCCAGTATTTAATCGAGTTTAATCGGTTTTCCGCTCTTATGAACTTCGGGCAGACTTGCGTAGTGGAGTATATGATGTTCGGAACCACTTAGACATATCCAAAGCAATTGACCGTAGGTCCTAAACTATGGCATGACTACATCATTGCTCTCTCAAGCTCCCTCCTCTTCCTCCTTCTCTATATTGCCTTACTTATTGTCTAATAGCCTATATAATTCTTCAGAGTCAGATCTAAACATCGGCTATGGTTGTTGGAGCGACTTCTGTCTTCTTCCCCTTTTCTGTCAATAGTGGAGTTCCTCTAGGGTTTCGCTATTTACTATTTACACTCACTTTATGGGACACGAAAGTTATTTCAATATAAAATTGATTTCGCCCTGCAGAAATTGAAAAATGAAAAGTATATTGCACTCACCTTGTCGAATGCATCCGCACCCTTGCATTCATTCAACTCATTTCAATTCTGCTCCATCTTTTTACTTCAAGAATTACCTTTCGTGATGATAATCTTTCCGATTCTATTCTCGCTGCTAGATAGCAATTTGCTCAGCGGATGCGGGTCGTCATACAACCTTGTGAAATTCTAATCTTTAAAAAACCCAACTATTCTACAAATCTCCCTCTCTTAAAATACCTTTCATAAACTTTCATATCATATTTGACGGTTCTTTTCGTCGTCTGATTTCCTTGTTGACAATTGAGTACACACATACTTGGCCGTAAAATAAAAAATTCTAATAGATACTATGGAAACCTCACATCACTAACGAGATTGCTAGGAACATCATAAAATAAGCTTGACCTACCGCCCATTTATTCTCACCTACAGCAAATTGGCAGCCTCAAAGAAACTGCGAGTTATGTTTCTGTTTAGCGTGCGAGACTTTTTTTCCTCTTCTCAGTCTTACTCCTAGCTATTGCAACAAGGTCTCATCCGCGCCGTTAAAGTGTTATAACCTAGTAGCTACTAGATTACTACAAATCAATCGGGGCTTGCTCTGGTTCTCACCCAGGCTTTTTGCGATAGCAGTCTCGAGTCAAAATCCAAAAGGCTTATAAATTGTTATGTACTCTCCAGTTCACTTGAACCTTATCATAGTTGCGGCGCGATGGTTGGTGCTTTTATTCTTTCTATTAGAAGGTATCGCAGCGGCAGGTGTCCTCGGGGAACTTACCCATACGAATTCTTTAAACCTCATACCACGCTAATTATACGACCGCCCTAGTAGCCAAGGAGGTGCTGTATGCTGCGTCCACGAGTTTGTTGTAGATATTGCGTAACTCCAGGCTAGTTTGCCGCGGTGTTTTTTTTCCTTTCACCACTGTTCTGTGGAACTCTCTTCCATCTTCTGTGTTCCTGCTGCTGCTGAATTTTAATCTCCCTCACTTTAAAGCCTGCATCTTATTGTTCATCTGCGTAAATTTGCGCTTGAGCGGATGAAATTTTGGCTGTGCAACATTTCCCTCCTTGAATAGGCTCTGCCCGGTGTCAGTTAAGGTCGGTAATTAACTGGCTAAAAAAAAAAATAAAAAAAAAATAAATAAAAAAATTGTGAATTAAAGAACGAAACGAATTATAACGTGTTAACGTGATTACGTTAACATTTCCTCTACATTCTTTACCGGATAACGCTTAATGATTAACGTGCCGTTATATTTTTCTTTTGTTTACGATTAAAGAATTAACGACGTAACTTTCTCATTAACTGGTGTGCACACATCCTTTGATACATATATTAAATATGATATATTAATAATAATGAGCATTAGATTTATAAACGCTATATTTATTCATCTACAACAAATTGTAAATATTTAACGTTTGTGCCAAAGGAGATACCTCAAATCATTGCCCTATATTACCTAGAAGCCCAATTTATTATCTGAAAACCCGACATATATTAATATATATATATTATATATATATATCTAATAACATATATATATAAATTATTATAGTAATACATATATAATATATTATTTATATGATATATATATATATATATAACAAATATTTATATAGTATATTATTATCAATTATTTATACTTATTGTGATACTATATATTTAATATATATTAAATGATAACTATTTATCTTTATATCGGCATCTTGATACATAACATATATATTAATAATAAATAAAGGTCTATATATTTATATATATACTTCCTTTATTTTATATATATAATTATATACTTATATAATACTTACTATAAATTGTAATTAGATATATAAGTATATACCATGTGTATATATAAATGCGCGGCTTTTATATGCCTATTTATCAGGGAGTGTTAATTCTAACCTTTTTATTGAGAAATATATAATTTGCATGAAAAAAGTTAATGAAGATTTGGAAAGAGTATGTAAAAATGAATTTAATTGAATTTCTCTTTAAAAGAGGAAAATTTTTCAATGTTAAAGACTTTTCACTTTTTTTGTACAAAAATTTAATCAAATTCTCAAAACACATGTCTCCTCTAATTAATTACCCCTTATATTCTGCAATGTCAAATGCTTGCCCAAATTTTGGGGCGAGATAATCCTGATGTTTGTAGGCGATTTCTTTAATGTGTACACAGGACACGAGGCTGTTAACTCTCCAAATTTTCTAACTGCGGTTATTGCATCATTTATCGCCATAGTTCTTTTAGGTGACTGATAGCCAATACAATTCGAGATAAGAACTTCACGATAATACTTTTGAAATTGTTTTTTATATTTACAGCTTAGTTAAAGGTAATCATTTACTTAGAAGACAAATATTACCACCGAGTTGGATCAAGTTATATTATGTTTTTGCTCATTCCTCATTTGTTGCATTTGTTTGAACAAGCCTTGATCTAAATTCTGGCATCCGAAGAACCAATGCTACTAGGTGAAAAAATACTGGGAAACATAAATACATAAATATATCTTTTTGCGGCAGTTTTTCTCATAGAAATTTTTAGAAGACGCCATTATTACTTTACAGAATCATTAAAATTACCACTCTGTAACATTATGAGCTGCTCACAATGAATGTATTCGCCCATTTAGGAACAATTTTCTATATACGAGCCTCAAGTCATGAATACATTTCACCTACGATCATATTGTCTCCTGGTCATTTCATTAAAAGCCTATAGAAACCTCATATTTTTCTAATGTGCTTTTTGTTTCTAATACCTTAATTTATTTATTTTTCAAGTATTCGGGCGCGTGCTCTACTCTGTATATGTTATAAAAAAAGCGCCAAATTTTTCTTTAAGGGGGGGGCAAAGGGGGGTGGAGGGTGACAACCTCCTCTCTTAAGAGCACGCCCTCCTAATTTTCCCCCCTACAACAGATGGACATAAAATTTGGAATCTCGTCAGCCGATTTTGCATCCCTATAAACTACCAAACTGCTACATTTTTTTGCGCCCCTAAAACGTTGGTTTTGGAGCGGTTTTTTTTCACTGTGACTGTTAAGTCATTCCTTCAGCACAATTTTTCAATTTTTAAAATTATTCCAATTATCTCAAAACCGATATTTTTGACATTTTTTCGTATCCTCAACTTATACCAGAATTATTTCTTTTGAAAATAATCTTGAAAATAATGTATAGATAAGGTCCCATCATTATAACAAAATTTTTACCTACTCAAGTGGTCAAATGAGGATTTTATTACGATTCTCTCGATGTTTTGTGCTGCTCCAGCGTTGGTCCAATTTACTCAAACCACTCGCACCCCATTTTTTTTGTGAATATGAAATGAAAATTGCGATAGACTTTTTTCCCACTACGCCCTTGTTCGGGCGAAGTGGTCCAACGATACCAATTTTTACAATTTACATGTAGTCGGTAACAGATGAGTAGGCACATTATTTTTAACTCTCAGGATAGATTCTGTATATGCATTAGTTTTAAATTTGTTCTTGCACAATTTTCAAAAAACAAAAATTTCCTTTTGAGTATACAAAAAAATATCTAAGTGAAAACATACATCTCGCCCGACTATTACAAGCCATGAAAATTTTGATGTTGAATCGGAAATTGGAATGTGTCAGATAAAAAAAGGTATTTCAATTTTTCACTTTTCCAAAAAAAACTCAAAATGCTTTGAAATAAGTTTGAACTCTCTGCGATTTAGATTTTTTTCTGTATGCCTCTGTTAACGATCAACATATAATCAAATTCCTCAGGGCTATGTTAGTCGGATCGAGCATGCCATCTTTTCTCCCTAAACTTAATACTAAGAAGGCCTTGAAAAATATCCTAAAATATATATATTTTATCATATATTATATATATAATTATAATTTATAATAATAAAATATTAATATACTAATATAAAATCTATATTAATAGTATATATACTATAATATTAAATAATATTAATCTATATATATATAAAATATATACAAATAACTTACTTGTGCCATTAGAAATTGACATATTACTATTTAATTTTATACAACATATATATAATATAACTAAAATATAAATATAATGATTTTATAACTGCCCTATATTAATAATAATATAATCATAATCTATTTTTGTATTGTAATTTTTTATATATATTAACCTGGATTAGTATTAGAATCGTCCACAAATATACGATAATATATATAATATCTATATATAATTATATTGTATTATATATTATATATTTTTTCATATTTCATTTATTGATTTTCGGTTGTTTCTTTTGATATCCCTCGCAAATTCCTTGGGCTCCCTTACCTGCGTGGGCCCCCGCACTCTCGCATGAGCAGTCTGCAATGCGGTGAACCCCGTTATTTAAACGCCCTGGTTCCAATCCCACTTTTGAGGACCAATATTCAAATAACAAAAAATTGTTGCGTTTATGCCCTACAAAATATCTATGTAATAATATATCCCTCTGAAAAATAATGCTCCCCGAATCTCAACCTTGAACTCGATTGGAAAATTACCAGTGTTTGCCTCTGACTCGTATTTGTAGGAGCCAGGATAGGTCCCGTGAACGGGAAGTTCTAGTTCCGCTCAACAAGTCACCCTCCACACTGCCCTCTTGGTGGAAGCCTAAGCTTATCCGAAATTAGATGGTAAAAATCAGATAGGGGTTTCCTTTAGCTAAATCGTTGGTCAAGAGGGCTAACACATCTTGGAAGTAACCATCTCAAGGGTAAGGGTTTAAACCCACTTAGGGACCATTACAAATGTACAAATAATTGTTGCGTTTATTGCCACAAATATCTTTGAAATACCAATAAATGACGATTAAAAATTACCAGTGTATGACCTGCCACCGATGAGTTGGCGGGGGAGAGCCTCTTCGAATCCCTCAAGGTAAAAGCGTGTCCAAGACACGCCTCCTACTACCTCATTGGCCGAAGCTAAGCTTTCGATTTAAATAATGATGGGTTCACTATTTAAAGCCTAATCGAATTGTCTAAGAGCCTTGGTTAAACACTAGTTTGGATACCACCCCAAATTGTCAATAAAAGTTACCATCTCTATAGTACCCCGGGAGTAAGGGTTCAAACCCACATTAGGAACCATTACAAATAATACAAATAATTGTCTGCCGTACTTATTGCCCAAATCATCTTTGTTGCATTACGTCTCTACGATCCCCAAAATCCGCAATAAAATTAGCCCAGTGTTGACCATGACCCGAGTGTAGGCGGGGAGGCCAGTCGGATTGAGCCCTTATTAAAGGTGTCCATACAAGCCTCACTCCTCCCACTTTGGAAAGTGTGCTAAGCTTTCAGACGGGTAAAATGATGGCGTTTCCTTTTGCTAATGTTGGTCAACCCGTAGGTAACACTCATTTTACCTTACACATCTCAAGATGGGTAATTGTGTCAAACCCACTTAGCAACCCATTCACAAAAATATAATACAAATAATATAATGTTTGCTCATTATATTTCCCCTTGACACAAATATCTGTGATATACCTCCTCAATGTGATCGATTAAAAATACCCGAGTGTTGCCCCTGACCACGA